>JAWPHD010006005.1:0-142500 GCA_037043455.1 Cyrtodaria siliqua
CAGGAAAACAGAATTTATATTCCAAGAAAACACAGTTATATCCAAATGAGAATTCACACAGGTTAATCCAGGAAAACAGAATTTATATTCCAAGCAAACACAACAAAAAAATAGGTGAAATTAACTTGAATACATCCAGAAAAATCGAAATTAATTCCAGTAAAACACAAACATAAGGCAGCAATAAATATGTATCACAAAGCACCTAAATGGTGAAGGCATATTCCGTTAAATGCCCAGAGCTTGTGGGTCCTAGGCTTTTATACTGGAGGCTGAGCCAGAGATATGAATCATCCCTGGACAGTTCTGAATTCAGGTCCTAAACTGTCCCCAAATATGGTTACATATTAGCATCCCTATTCCAATCTGCATAGAGCTTATCTGGATATATCTATTTTTTAGTGTAACAAGGTAATATTATGCCAAGTTGACATCTAACACTCAGAGTTTGTCTCCATAACCTAACCTAGTACCACACCGGAGGTCAATACCTCTCTGCAGAATCGTTTTGTCCTAGTACCACGCCTGAGGTCAATACCCTCTCTGCAGGACTTTTTGTCCCAGATTTACGCACTAAATGCATTATCGTCCGTACACGTGCAAGACTCATGCTCTATTGTATTTGTATCACAATAACTAACATATGCTGTGTATATCCTCGGGTATTACACGATGCATAGTGTGTATTTAGAATATTGTGGTACAATATTTAGTTTGTGCTGTTTTTATTCGAATATAATAATAAATTACTCTTGTTTTGCCATGTTTCTATTCACAACAGTCACTCAGTTGTGTTTAATACATCCAAAAATATAGTTACCATTTATAATAGTTTGACAATTAAAACCCGTCAGTGCCACCATACTACAGCATTGAGATTATTTTGAAAGTACATGCCATTGAAAGAATAGCTTCTTTTATTTAAACAATGGTGTACTTCGAATTTTGAATGATGTGATAACATGGCTTATTGTATTCAGAAAAACGATGTCTCGTCAGCACTCGCTGGATAAATGGACTATTTTACGGACCAGTTTATTTCACATAAAACAAAACAACTTTGAGTAAAACTGTACCAAACTTTTCGAATATAAAGCGCACACTTTCTGTCATATAGGTATTCTTTGTAATATTATGTTCACATCAATAGTGTTGAGAACTATATGGTTGACATTGCTCGTGCCTAAAATGCGTACATCGTTGAAAAATTCACATGACCATATCTCATCGATTTTGGATTATTTCGATCGAAGATGGCTGACCGATAGTCCTTAACGATAGACGAGTACGTGACAGATATTCTGTCATTCGAGATTCAACAGGTAAACGGAGAGGATGCTTGATTTGTCCCTCCGACTCACCCTTTCACTTGTAAATATACTGATGCATTGAAATAGGACGACTGGTGAAATATACTTAACGCCATTAAACGTGCAAGTTTTTTATTTTGTGTTTATTTTTAATTACAATGTCTCCACGATCGATAGAATAATTCCGATTTTACTTCTTTTAATACATGAATTTGATCGGTCACCAGATTTATAGGGAATGTGGATAATTTCTAACATTGACATAACGCTACAATAACACAAAAAAAAAGCACTTTTAATGGCGTTAAGTAATATTGACAAACTAGTGTTATATCTAAGCAGATAGCATCCGAAATATGCATCATTCTGGTTAATGTTTGCTGAAAAGCAAACAAGTATAAATGTATATTAGGTTATCATCGAAATGATAAGGCAATTTTAATTCCATATCAATCTGTTTTGGACTACATTCAAATTAACATAAATTTATGCTTAAATTATTAAGAATTCAAGTTCTTCCTAATATATACGTTAAGTAAGATAAGTAAGATGTTTGTAGAGCATGTATTTGGAGGCGTACATATTGTACAGTATTGCACGTTAGTTTACATTTATTAAACATTATATAATGATAAAGTCAAAGTCGATTTGTAGTTAATATGCATTTTATTTAGAAATGTTATTAATTGTATCTATTTTTTAGTTATTTTGTAGTTACATCATATGAACACGGATTAATGAGGCTATGGATTAAGGACGCGATGACCGGACTTTGAACTGTGAAAAATAAGAGCAAAGTGTTTTAAGTGTACGGGGCTCTTAATGAGGGCAATGTAGCCCTGTGTTCAATATTTTTGTGATAAGGTACTTTTGGACAGTGTCTCCATCATTCACTGGGGCTTGGATAATCGGAACCATCGCCATCGAAATGATTTGTAAAACACTTGAAAAAACGTTTGCCTGTGCGAATTCACGCCCCATTTTCTTGTTTGTTGTTTCTTTACAGAAATGAACATTTATTTAGTATAATTTGAAAACTGAGGTTTTTTAAATTATATTAGGTAATATATCATGAATACGCTATATGTGTTTGAATGGAATGAATTAAAACATAAGGACCTATATATTTCCCAACGCGAAATGATCATTGAAAACGTGCTAATGGTACACGACCGATTACCTCAGGTCTCCCCCCCCCCCCCCCCCCCCCCCCCCCCCCCCCCCCCCCAGTTTGGCTAACTAAAGGGGCGTGGCTATACCGTACTACGACTACCGGATATACGGTCACTATGACGTCCCAGTGTTACTTAGTACACCATGCTACAAAAAAGATAAGAGTCTGTCTCAACTCGTTGGTTATTTAAACACCTCGATGGGCTATTGTGTGTGTGTGTAGTTCTAAGTTTTATAGTCCTTCCGCCAACGAACACGACACGGTAACCCTGAAGCGATGGGCACAATAGAGTCTGGACTGTTCTAGATGTGTAGGTTAAGCTGGTGCTGCTGTGTTGCTGTGTAGTCGTCTCTGTTGATCGTATGTTGGTAGTTGTCGCTTTCGCTCTGTGGTTTTCGCTGTGGCGGTGAGGTGTGGGATCTGGACCATGTCTAGGTGGTGCTGTCTACATCCGCTACTGGACACGATCCCCTTTAGGGCCACAACCATCACAGTATGACCCCTGCGCCGCACACACCACCCGATGGCCATCTTCCGTCTTCGGTTTTCAGTCTTCTGTCCTCGGCGTCGATCCGCTGTGGCGGTGTAGCTCTCGGCTCCGGACTTCTGACTTCAAACTTCCAACTTCAGTGTGGCCATCAGATGTTATTATATAACCTATAAATAGACGCGTTTTCATTGGCTAAAAAGTAATTTTTTAGAAAAAATATCTAGCGATATTGACCTGTTTTTTTGATATTGACCTGTTTTTTTGATATTGACCTGTTTTATATAATTGTTTTTTTGATATTGACCTGTTTTATATAATTGTAAATTGAGGGTTATATAATAAAACAGTTATGGACTTTTCAGCTGTTATACATGATGTTGATATGCACCAAAAAATCATTATTGACCTCGGCTATCGCCTCGGTCAATAATGATTTTTTTTGTGCATATCACATCATGTATAACAGCTGAAAAGTCCATAATTGTATAATGTGTGCTGTGACGGGACGCAGGAGACATCTTCACTCTCGGTCAAATGACACTCAAGCTACTAAACCGTAGCAAAGCGGTTCAGTAGTACCAGTATTGATCACAATACGCGAATAAAGTGCTCATACCAGTAATGGCGTATAGGGCTGGCAGGGCGACCCCTATACAAACATCATGAGTGTCATCAGTGCCCACGCAGCGACGTGCACGCGGTGAAGATAGCAGGTGGACAATAGATATGTACACTTATATTAAATATTATCTAAGAATATAGCTGTACAATAGATATATACATGTACATTGTTATATTGAATATTATCTAAGGGTATAGATATACAATAAATATGTACACTGTTATATTGAATATGATCTAAGGATATAGCTATACAATATATATATACATGTACACTGTTATATTGAATATTATCAAAGGGTATAGATATACAATAGATATGTACACTGTTATATTGAATATTATCTAAGGGTATAGATATACAATAGATATATACATTGTTATATTAAATATTATCTAAGGGTATATAGATATACAATAGATCTTAAAGAAAAAAAAAGAAAAAAAAAAAGTTTACAATTTAGCTGGATTAAATACAAACCTCTTGATAATTTGGTATTGTTTTAGAACAATGATAAAACCAGTCCACAATGAATGATAACCCTGTTTTTATATTTTGCTATGTTAACTTCATACAACAACTTTATTGGGCGGGTCTCATCATCAACTACATGTACTATTGTTTGGGGCGCTTGTTTCAAGCAAAGGGGTTTCTGCAGTAGCTTGAGCATACATCAATTATATATCATTAGAACTTGCATTTTTTAGTGGTAAGCAAGAAATATCACAGTATGTGACAAATGCCCCCGAAGTGTACTGTAAGTGTGACCTTGACCTGGCGATATGAAACCAACAGATATATTTAAAAAAAAAAAAAAAAAAAAAAAAAATTAAAAAAAAAAAAAAATATTTAAAAAAAAAAATAAAAAATAAAAAAAATAAAAAAATATATTAAGAAATAAATAAAAAAAAATAATATAAAAAAATAATAATTAAAACGAGTTATTTCAAAATCCTCCAGGAATGCCAGAGTTATTGTCTCACACACTTTGACCTTTGACCTCTAAGTGTGACCATGACCATGGGGCCATAGACCTGGATTTGTGCTCGACACATCGTTTTATTGTGGTGAGCACTTGTGCCAAGTAATTTGAAAATCCGCCCAGGAATGCCAGAGTTATTGACCGGACACGATTTGACCTTTGACCTATGTGTGACCTTGACCTTGGAGCCACAGACCTGGATTTTGTGCGCGACACATCATGTTGTTGTGGTGAGCACTTGTGCCAAGTTAATTCAAAATCCGTCAAAAATGCCAGTTATTGACCGGACATGATTTGACCTTTGACCTCTAAGTGTGACCTTGACCTTGGAGCCACGGACCTGGGTTCTGTGCACGACACGTCGTCTAGTTGTGGTGAGCAATTGTGCCAAGTTATTTGAAAATCTGTCCATGAATGTCAGAGTTATTAACCGGAAACGAAAGCACTTTGTTTTGAACTTTCAACTCTTAGTCTGACCTTGACCTTGGAGCCACGGACCTGGGTTCTGTGCACGACACGTCGTCTAGTTGTGGTGAGCAATTGTGCCAAGTTATTTGAAAATCTGTCCATGAATGTCAGAGTTATTAACCGGAAACGAAAGCACTTTGTTTTGACCTTTCAATTCTAAGTGTGACCTTGACCTTGGAAACACGGACCTGAGTTTTGTGCACGACACGTCGTCTAGTTGTGGTGAGCAATTGTGCCAAATTATTTTTAAAATCTGTCCATGAATGTCAGAGTTATTGACCGGACACGAAAGCACTTTGTTTTGACCTTTCACCTCTAAGTGTGACCTTGACCTTGGAGCCACGGACCTGGATTTTGTGAGCGACACGTTGTCTTGTTGTGGTGAGCAATTGTGCCAAGATATTTGAAAATCCGTCCATTATTGTCAGAGTTATGAAGCGGACACGATTGTACAGACGAACGGCGACGAACGGAAAGACAACCTTTGACTTCTAAGTGTGACCTTGACCTTGGAGCCACGGACCTGGATTTTGTGAGCGACACGTTGTCTTGTTGTGGTGAGCAATTGTGCCAAGATATTAGAAAATCCGTCCATTATTGTCAGAGTTATGAAGCGGACACGATTGTACAGACGAACGGCGACGAACGGAAAGACAACCTTTGACTTCTAAGTGTGACCTTGACCTTGGAGCCATGGACCTGGATTTTGTGCGCGATACGTCGTCTTGTTGTGGTGAGCAATTGTGCGAAGTTATTTGAAAATCCGTCCATTATTGTCAAGAGTTATGAAGCGGACACGAGTGTACGAACGGCGACGAACGGCGACGAACGGAAAGACAGTGCGACTACTATATGTCACCCTTCGGGGGCATAATAAAACTGCTTTACTTTTGAAAATCGGTTGAGAAATAAATATTTTACAGCCAAAATGAGGTTTTGATGCGGCTTTTCCGATGTAAATTCCTTGTTGGCGGGACAACAGAAAATCAAATAATCTCAAATAACTTTAGTTAGCCTTCATATTTTGCTATAAAACTTTCAGAGTGTTTTCATTTACATTTATTCAACTCATTAAAATCATTTTTGAATAAAAAATTTAAAAAAATATATTTTTCAATATTTTTACGCATCAGAATTTTGCATTGAAAAGGCCCTATCAAAAACAACTTTTGCATGTGAAATTTTTATTTCTCAACCGATTTGGAAAAGTAAGGTATTTTTATTTACCACTAAAAATGTCTGTTTCAGTGATATTTTTTTGGTTACTAGTTGACTGTTGTCTTAACAGTCCAAAAAACCTTTGGCTCAAACAAGCGCCCCAAACAATAGTAAGCGTATGTACAATACATTGTGAATATTGTGAAACTTGGGGTCTGGAAGTAAATACTGAAAAAACAAAGGTTATAGTTTTTCGTAAAAGAGGTAGAGTAACCGTTGATGAAAACTTTTCTTATAACGGAGCATTATTAGAGGTTTCAGATGATTTTAATTATCTTGGAGTTGTATTTAACTACACAGGGTCGTATACGTTAAATCAACAGGCTATGTGCGGCAAAGCATTAAAAGCTATGAATCTTTTAACTGCAAACATAAGAAAAACTGAACTAAAACCTAAAACATCCCTTCAATTATTTGATGCTTTCGTCTCATCAATACTCAATTATGGCTGTGAAGTCTGGGGTTTCATAAAATCGAAAGAGATAGAGAGAATTCATCTCAAGTTTTGTAAACACATTCTAGGAGTAAAACTGACCACGAGTAATGCTGGTGTTTACGGTGAATTGGCGCGTTATCCTTTATTTATCACAAGATATATTAGAATAGTTAGATATTGGTTGAAATTAGTTAAAACAGAAAATATAATTTTATCATCTATTTATAAATCTTCATTATCTGATTGTGAAAGTGGTTTAAACAATTGGTTATCCAATGTAAAATCTCTGCTTAATACGTATGGCTTTATGTATATATGGGTTGATCCTTTAAGGGTGAACCATCAACATTTTATATCTAGCTTTAAACAGAGGTTGGTGGATTGTTTTATTCAAAAATGGAACACTGATCTACAAGAAAATAGAGTATTATCAAGTTTGTATAGACATGTTAAAGATAATTTTTGATATGAAAACTATCTGAATATTTTATGTACAAAAAGATTACGAAGTGTTTTTACTAAATTACGTTTATCTTCACATAGCTTAAGAATTGAGACAGGTCGTTATGCAAGATATAGGATTGAAAGAAATGAAAGAGTTTGTCAAATATGTAATTCAACTGAAATTGAAGACGAATTTCACTTTGTTTTAATTTGTACAGCTTATAATGATATTAGAAAGAAATATATCAGAAAATATTACATACAAAGGCCAAATATGTTTAAATTTATAACACTTCTACAATCTTCAAAGAAGAAAGAACTTTTTAATTTAAGTAAATATTTGTCAGAGGCGTTTACTGTCAGATGTTCTATTCCAAATATTATTTCTTAAAATATATTCAAGTACATCCTCACATAAATTGTTATTTTATATATAATTCCTTTTGTTTTTTGATATCCTTGGATTATTGATTAAAATGTGTGATTTATATGAGCTATGATTAATTAAGGAGTATTGAAAATTGAACTATAAGTGAGTGTGTAGAAGTATGTGTAACCTGTCATGTGATTATAATTATGTATTACAAATTATGTATGCAATGATGAGAAACTGTAAATGTTTAAGTCAATAAAGTATCTAACTATCTACAATATGTACAACCTTACCATACAAGCTCAAGACTTAAACCTGCTAGAGAGAAAAAACAAACACTACATTTTTGGTCTGTAACATATACTAACGGCAATTTAGACAGTTATACGGAATTGCCAAGATGTTTGTGAAGCAATTATATACCCAACAAAATTTCTATTTACTCACTTAATTACACACAATGTGTTTCGTGAGAATGCTTAGGTGAGTAATTTTGACTAGTATATTCATATTACATAATATTTTCGTCTGCCTATATCGTGTACACATTGATGGTATCCCTAGGGGAAGGAACTGTGCACCTCTTGTCGCAGATTTGTTTTTGAATTGCCATGTGTTTCCATAATTCACCTGCTACTCCTGAAGATGTTATCGAATCCTTTAATAACACCTCTCGATATCTGGGTGATATATTGAACATTGACAACCCTTTCTATTATACTACATATGCCAAATACGGTATATCATAACCACGTCAAGTAGCTAATATTTCTGATACTATCGCTTCTTTTCCCAAGTTACATATCTCCATTTAAAATGGAGAAATAATAAACAAAACTCTAAGACAAAGAGATGACTAATTTTGGCATTGTTATAATTATTCCCACCTTTTTCATTTTCCTAGAGCTTATAGTCGAGTTGACTTGAAAATTAGTTACCTAAAACAATGGTGCGAACGCCTGATTGCTAAGTTTTACCACACAAAGGGGCATACTTCTCGTAAAAGGCATGACAGAGTTATGGTGCTTGTTACGCAGATGATAACAAATGTATGCAACTTTCAATGTTTTCTGTCGAAATGTTTTTGGAATATGACTACATTTAAAATGTTAACCAAACATCTAAGTGGACACGGGGGATAATTCTAATAAAATACATGACGGAGTTATGGTGCTTGGCAAAGCTTTCCAACTATCGTTTTTTGGAATATGACTACGTTTAAATATTTTACCAAAAATCTAAGTAGAAAAGAGGCGATAATTCTGGTAAAATGCATAACAGAGTTAAGATGCTTGTCACATATGTCTGTGTTATGATGATGAATATGTATGGCAAGTTCAAAAGCTTTTAATCAACTGTTATTTGGAATATGACCTTATATATTCAACATTTTAATTGAATAATCTAAGTAAAAAGTGGGGACAATTCTGGTAAACTGCAAAACATAGTTATGATGCTTGTCACATATAATAGTGTAAAGTTGATAAACATGAGTGCCAAGTTTTAAAGCTTTCTGACAATCAGTTTTTGGAATACGACTACATTCAAAAAATTACTAAAAAACAAAGTAGAAAATGGGGAAAATTCTGATAAAATGCCTAATAGAGTTAAGGTCTTGTCGTATGTGGGTGTGTTGTATGCCAAGTTTAAAAGTTTTTGGTCGAATGCTATTTGGTATAAGACTACATTCAACATTTTAACTGAACAGTTACAATCTAAGTTTAAATAGGGGATACTTCAAGTAAAATACATGATAGAGTTATGGTTATTGTCAGGTAAAATACATGATAGAGTTATAGGGTTATTGTCAGGTAAAATACATGATAGAGTTATGGTTATTGTCAGGTAAAATACATGATAGAGTTATAGGGTTATTGTCAGGTAAAATACATGATAGAGTTATAGGGTTATTGTCAGGTAAAATACATGATAGAGTTATAGGGTTATTGTCAGGTAAAATACATGATAGAGTTATGGTTATTGTCAGGTAAAATACATGATAGAGTTATGGTTATTGTCAGGTAAAATACATGATAGAGTTATGGTTATTGTCAGGTAAAATGCATGATAGAGTTATAGGGTTATTGTCAGGTAAAATACATGATAGAGTTATAGGGTTATTGTCAGGTAAAATACATGATAGAGTTATGGTTATTGTCAGGTAAAATACATGATGAGTTATGGTTATTGTCAGGCAAAATACATGATAGAGTTATGGTTATTGTCAGGTAAAATACATGATAGAGTTATAGGGTTATTATCAGGTAAAATACATGATAGAGTTATAGGGTTATTGTCAGGTAAAATACATGATAGAGTTATGGTTATTGTCAGGTAAAATACATGATAGAGTTATGGTTATTGTCAGGTAAAATACATGATAGAGTTATGGTTATTGTCAGGTAAAATACATGATAGAGTTATAGGGTTATTGTCAGGTAAAATACATGATAGAGTTATGGTTATTGTCAGGTAAAATACATGATAGAGTTATAGGGTTATTGTCAGGTAAAATACATGATAGAGTTATAGGGTTATTGTCAGGTAAAATACATGATAGAGTTATAGGGTTATTGTCAAGTAAAATACATGACAGAGTTATAGGGTTATTGTCAGGTAAAATACATGATAGAGTTATAGGGTTATTGTCAGGTAAAATACATGATAGAGTCATAGGGTTATTGTCAGGTAAAATACATGATAGAGTTATGGTTATTGTCAGGTAAAATACATGATTGAGATATAGGGTTATTGTCAGGTAAAATACATGATAGAGTTATAGGGTTATTGTCAGGTAAAATACATGATAGAGTTATAGGGTTATTGTCAGGTAAAATACATGATAGAGTTATAGGGTTATTGTCAGGTAAAATACATGATAGAGTTATAGGGTTATTGTCAAGTAAAATACATGAAAGAGTTATAGGGTTATTGTCAGGTAAAATACATGATAGAGTTATAGGGTTATTGTCAGGTAAAATACATGATAGAGTTATAGGGTTATTGTCAAGTAAAATACATGACAGAGTTATAGGGTTATTGTCAGGTAAAATACATGACAGAGTTATAGGGTTATTGTCAGGTAAAATACATGATAGAGTTATAGGGTTATTGTCAGGTAAAATACATGATAGAGTTATGGTTATTGACAGGTAAAATACATGATAGAGTTATAGGGTTATTGTCAGGTAAAATACATGATAGAGTTATAGGGTTATTGTCAGGTAAAATACATGATAGAGTTATAGGGTTATTGTCAGGTAAAATACATGATAGAGTTATAGGGTTATTGTCAGGTAAAATACATGATAGAGTTATAGGGTTATTGTCAGGTAAAATACATGATAGAGTTATAGGGTTATTGTCAGGTAAAATACATGATAGAGTTATAGGGTTATTGTCAGGTAAAATACATGATAGAGTTATAGGGTTATTGTCAGGTAAAATACATGATAGAGTTATAGGGTTATTGTCAGGTAAAATACATGATAGAGTTATAGGGTTATTGTCAGGTAAAATACATGATAGAGTTATGGTTATTGTCAGGTAAAATACATGATAGAGTTATAGGGTTATTGTCAGGTAAAATACATGATAGAGTTATAGGGTTATTGTCAGGTAAAATACATGATAGAGTTATGGTTATTGTCAGGTAAAATACATGATAGAGTTATAGGGTTATTGTCAGGTAAAATACATGATAGAGTTATGGTTATTGTCAGGTAAAATACATGATAGAGTTATAGGGTTATTGTCAGGTAAATACATGATAGAGTTATGGTTATTGTCAGGTAAAATACATGATAGAGTTATAGGGTTATTGTCAGATAAAATACATGATAGAGTTATGGTTATTGTCAGGTAAATACATGATAGAGTTATAGGGTTATTGTCAGGTAAAATACATGATAGAGTTATGGTTATTGTCAGGTAAATACATGATAGAGTTATAGGGTTATTGTCAGGTAAAATACATGATAGAGTTATAGGGCTATTGTCAAATAACATTGTGTAAAAGAATGAGCATGTGTTCCACGTTTCTAAGCTATACGACAATTCGTTTTTGAGAAATGAGGGAAAAAAACAACGATTAACCAAAAGCTTTAACCAAAACGTCAAAACACGTAGACGGACAGACAGACGGAAATCGCCGAACTATAAGCCTGGATTTGCTACGCAATCCCGCTAAAAAGGTTACTCCATAAAGGCTATCGATTCCATAAACTTCAAAAACCCTTTGCATAATCTTAATATCTACTTTAAACATATACTTGAAGGATTTGTGCCGCCTGTCATGTGCTTTATTTCAGAAAGGACAATTAAAAAGTTTAAAGACAGGGATTTCAAGTCTTTATGGATTATGGATTATACATTTTTAAATTAAAAAAAAGTTTTATAAAAAAAAAATGATAAAAAAAGCATACCTCTGCATTGCAAAATGGATAAGGAAGAACTGTATAAAGTTCCTGAATAAAGTTTCATGGCCACAGGCAATATTTTGCCAAGTTATGAGCTATGTTAGGTTTCATTGTAACGTTTTATTAAAAGGACATTCCTCCGCCGAATAAGTCAGAGTTACTGGACATGCCAATGGCATTGGATAGTTAATAAGGCAGAACTGAATAACGTTTCATGGCCATATTCCCATATTTTGCCAAGTCAGGAGCTAGGTTAGAGTAATTGGGCATGTAACGACATTCCCCGGGGTATGATGAAAATCAATATGTGTGTGAAGTTCAATACTTTTTAATTTATGGACAAGGTAGCCTAGCTTGGTTTGCAGGTTAAATTGTAAGGGACGGATGGACGGACAAAGTAGTCCGTAAGCGTCTGTCATGCCATGCAGGCGATACAGAAAGAAGATAGAACACAGAGAACACAGTCGACCAAAGAGGCGCATTAAAACAAACAGCAATAACAATGTTAACTTTTAACTACTTGTCTTACTGCCGTTAAGGTCACGTTAAACTATATTGTATACATAAAGCTTATGAAAACTCAGGCACTAATTTATTTTAGTCAATTAAAAATTCAGGAGACAGTCTTGAAACAAGAGGCCCAAGAGGGCCTGTGGACGCTCTACTGGCTAAAGATAAAGTTTATGCACAAGGGGCCATAACTCTTTCAAATATCGTTCAACCAGAACATGGTGATGATATAGGCAACTAGGCTTGGTACTGATTGTCCCTGACAAGTTTCGTTGAAATCCAGCCAGAGGTTCGGGAGAACTAGCCTGTACACTACAAAGTTAGTGTATTAAACCTTTTAAGGGGCCATAACTCTGCCAAAATTCATTCAACCAGAACACGGCAATGATAGGTGCATCTAGGCTTGGTACTGATCATCCCCATCAAGATACGTTGAAATCCAGCAAGGAGTTCAGAACAGACTAATCTGGACGTTTCTCTATTAAAACCTTTAAAGGGCCATAACTCTGACAAAAATCATTCAACCCGAATATGGCGATGATATGCACAACTAGGCTTGATACTGATCATCCTTGTCAAGTTTCGTTAAAATCCAGCCAGGGGTTCAGGAAAACTAGCCCGGAAAAAGTTTGTTTATCAAAAACCTTTAAAGGGCTATAACTCCACCAAAAATATGTTAACCGGAATGCGACGATGATATGCACTACTAAGCTTGGTGCTGATCATCCCTGTAAAGTTCCGTTGAAATGTGGGGAGACGTTCAGGAGAATAGTCCAGACAAAGTGTGTGTATTAAAACCTTTAAAGGGCCATAACTCTGCCAAAAATCATTCAACCGGAGCACGGCAAAGATTTGCACAACTAGACCTGGAACTGATCATCCCTAAAAGTTTGTTTAAATCCGGACAGGGGTTCAGGAAAACTAGTCAGGACAAAGTTTGTTTATTAAAACCTTTAAAGGGATAAAACTCCGCCAAAATCATTCAACTGGAACACAGTGACGATATGTACAACTAGGCTTGGTACTGATCATCCCTGAAAAATTTCAATGAAATTTGGCCAAATGAAGGCCCTTTCTTCTTAATGAGGCCAAAATATATAGCATATTTCAGAAAATAAAATCAAGGGCCATAACTCCGGTGTAAATTTCCAATCTGGCTGGTTTTCTAACTTGTCGGAGCTTTCATTGATAGTAACAATCTGGTAAAGTTTGGTAAAGATCGGATGAAAAATGAAGACCCTATCGTATTAACAAGGCAAAATATAGCATTTTTAACTAAATCAAGGGCCATAACTCCGCTGTTATTGGTCCGATCTGGCTGGTTTTCGAACTTGTCTGAGCTTTCATTTATACTAACAATCTGGTAAAGTTTGATAAAGATCTGATGAACAATGAAGGTCCTATCGTCTTAACAAGGCAAAATATAGCATTTTTAACTAAATCAAGGGCCATAACTACGCTGTTGCTGGTCCGATCTGGCTGGTTTTCGAACTTGTCCAAGCTTTCATTAATATTAACAATCTGGTAATGTTTGGTAAAGATCGGATGAAAAATGAAGACCCTATCTTCTCAACGAGGCAAAATATAGCATTTTGAACTAAATCAAGGGCCATAACTCCGCTGTTACTAGTCCAATATGAATGGTTTACAAACTTGTCCGAGCTTTCATTGATATTAACAATCTGATAAAATTTGGTAAATATCGGATGAACAATGAAGCCCCTATCGTCTTAACGAGGCAAAATATAGCATTTTTAATTAAATCAAGGGCCATTACTCCGCTGTAACTGGACCGATATGGCGGGTTTTCGAACTTTTTTAAGCTTTAAATGACATTAACAATGTGGTAAAGTTTGGTAAAGATAGGATGAAAAATGAAGGCCCTATTGTCTTAACGAGGCAAAATATAGCATTTTAAACTAAATCAAGGGCCATAACTCCGCCGATACTGGTCCGATCTGGCTGGTTTTCAAGCTTCTCCGAGCTTTCATTGATAGTAACAATCTGGTAAAGTTTGGTAAAGATCGAGTGAAAGATGAAGGCCCTATCGTCTTAACGAGGCAACATTTAGCATTTTTAACTAAATCAAGGGCCATAACTCCGCCGATACTGGTCCAATCTGGCTGGTTTTCGAACTTGTCCGAGCTTTCATTGATATTAACAATCTGATAAAGTTTGGTAAAGATCGGATGAACAATGAAGACCCTATCATCTTAACGAGGCAAAATATAGCATTTTAAACTAAATCAAGGCCAATAACTCTGCTGTTAATAGTCCGATCTAGCTGGTTTTCGAACTTGTCCCAGCTTTCATTGATATTAACAATCTGTGCAAGTTTGGTAAAGATCAAATAATAAATGAAGGTGCTCGAGTGTTCACAAGGCTTAATATGGCATTTTTCAGCAAAACAAGGGCCATAACTCCAATGAAATTATTTCGATCTTGCCGGTCTTCGAACTTGTTTGAGCTTTCATTGATATAAAGACACTGGCAAAGTTAAGTAAAGATCCGATTAATATTTAAGGCCCTAGAGTGTTCACAAGGCGGAAAATATCATTTTTCAGAAAAAACAAGGGCTATAACTCCGGTGTTACTTATCCGATTTAGCTGGTTTTCGAACTTATTCGAGCTTTCATTGATATTAACAATCTGTGCAAGTTTGGTAAAGATCAAATAATAAATAAAGGTGCTAGAGTGTTCACAAGGCAGAAAATGGCATTTTTCAGAAAAAACAGGGGCCATAACTCTAGTATTACTGACCCAATTCAGCTGATTTTCGAACTTGTCCAAGCTATAATTAGTATTAACAATATGTTCAAGTGTGGTAACGATCAAATAATAAATGAAGGTGCTAGAGCGTTCACAAGGCAGAAAATAGCAATTTTCAGAAAAAACAAGGGTCATAACTCCGGTGTTATTGATCCGATTCGGCTGGTTTTCGAACTTGTCCGAGCTTTCATTGATATTAACAAACTGTGCAAGTTTGGTAAAGATCAAATAATAAATGAAGGTGATAGAGTGTTCACAAGGTTTAATATGGCATTTTTCAGCAAAACAAGGGCCACAACTCCGGTGAAATTATTCCGATCTGGCTGGTTGTCGAACTTGTCCTAGCCTTCGGCCAGTAGAGCTAAAAAATGAAAGAAACGTCAAATTTCATCTTTACTGAACCGAAGAGCCAACGCACCAGTAGACAATACCTTTAATGTATGAACGTATTATATGCCGACTGGTACCGTTGGCGACAGGTGATTTGAATGATTTTTCTTTTAATTTACAGTCGTTACTGACAAGATATTTGTCTCGTTCAGAATGAAATTTGTTTTGATTTATTGATTGTTATTATTGAGATGTTAAGGTATTGTCTACTGGTGCGTTAGCTGTTTGGTTCAGTATATATTATAAGTAATTATGGCTTTGCTCATACTATATACTAGTGTGTTAAAATACACGTTTACTGCTCTTTTGAAATTTTTCGTATTGGCGTATATGCAGTTATATAGAACGTCAGAATAATAAAAACAAGAGCTGTCGGAGAACAGCGCAGCTCGACTATTCGAATTTTCAGAGAATAAGAAATTATATAGCTAGTATATACCATCAGAAAACAAGGCTAAAACAATGTGGGGGGAGAGGCGTGGGGTGGGGGTGGAGGGGGCAACAAAATGTGTAAGAAACTATGTAAAAATTGACCAAAACAACACAGAAATATGTAAAAAAATAAAAATAAAACAAAAATATTCCAGTTTCGAGTGTGTGTGTGGGGTGTGGGGTGGGGGGGGGGGAGAGGAACGAGAGGCAGCGGGGTTGGGAGGGGGCAACATATATGTGTAAGAAGCTATGTGTAAGAATTGACCAAAACAACACAGAAATATGTAAAACAATAAAAAAAAGTTTCAAGTGGGGTGTGGGGGGGGGGGGGGGGGTTGGGGGGGGGGGGGGGGTGAGAGGCAGAGGAGAGGGGGCAACATATATGTGTAAGAACTGACTAAAACAACACAGAAATATGTAAAAAGAAATAAAAAATAAACATTCCAGTTTAGAGAGTGTGGGGTGGGGTGGGGTGGGGTGGGGTGGGGAAGGGGAGGGGCAACATAGCCATGTGTAAAAAACAAAACAACACAGAAATATGATTTATTTTTTTTAAAAAATCGAGTTTCAAGTGTGTGTGGGGGGGGGGGGGGGGGGGGAGAGAGGCAGGGGGGGAAGGGCAATATGTAAAAAAAATGAGTTTTGAGTGGGGGGAGTGGGGAGAGGCAGGGCGGGGGTGGGGAGGCGGCAATAAATATATATGTGTAACAAGCTGTGTAAAAATTGACTAAAACAACAGAAATATGAAAAAATATATATATAAAAAAAAAAATAGTTTCAAGTGGGGGGGGGGGGGGGGAAGGGTAAAAGGTGGGGGTGGGGTGGGAAGGGTAAAAAGTGGGGGTGGGGTTGGGGGAGGGGCGACATATATGTGTAAGAATTGACTAAAACAACACAGAAATATGTATTTTTTTTTAAAGAAATAGAGTTTCAAGTGGGGTGGGGGGGGGGGGGGGGGTCGGGGGTGAGGCAGGGGGTGGGTCGGGGGGGGGAGGTGGCAATATGTATAAGAATTGACAAAAGCAGAAATATGTAAAAAACATAAAATGAGTTTCGAGTGGGGGGAGTGGGGTTGGGGAGAGGCGGGGGATGGGGAGGAGGCAATAAATATATATAAGAAGCTGCGTAAGAATTGACTAAAACAACACAGAAATATATAAAAAAACAATAAAAAAACAAGAGTTTCAAGTGGGGAGGGTGGGTGGGTGAAAGGCGGGGGTGTGGGGGAGGGGTGGTTGGGAGAGGGGGAAACATATATGTGTATGTGGGAGCCCATGGTTTACAGGAACCAAAATTGCTTATGCAGCCCTTAAGATAATGCTATAAGGACATGGCCAAATTTGGTTGTTCTAGGATAAGAAATGTAAGAGATACAGACTTGTAAACACAGCTTACACGCAAACCTTGATGTGGGATACCGACGCCGACGCCAACGCCGACGCCGACCCCGGGGTGATTACATAAGCTCTCTTATTCTTCGAATAGTCGAGCTAAAAAAACTGCATAGGAGCCAATTTATTAGGCTAACTATATACAACCTAAAAATTATCTCACAACTTTATCAAAGACAAGCTCAATGCTCTCATTCAGAAATCTTTCGCTAGAGAAAACACTACATTTTTGGCCTGTAACAATATTAAAGCGTGTATTTTTTTGTTTGTTTTTACTAACGAGATGGGAATGTTCCCTGAGCAACTTTTTATGAGGTCTAGGTTTCTCAACTTACTCGTTTTTGTAGAGCTGGTAGTCGAGCTGACTGTAAATATAGATATAAAAATCGAACAGGAAAAGTAGCATTCAAGGACGTCAGTCAACCACAAACACACACACAAAGAACAACTTTAAAGATGAATAAAAGGCCAAATAAGACAACACAAACACAAAAGGGTTGACAATAGGGCTACCGCCTTGGAACAGTCAGTGGCAAAAAAGGCCGCTAGGGGTTTAAACCAGATTTTAGGTGCACCAAAACTCACACTTACCCTACTTCATCCCAATAAAACGGGACAGTGTAAATAAAGAAATCCCGCCATGAACTATTCTCTAACCAGCAAGGCAGCATTAATATGCAATATAAGTAAAATACAAAGATGCTCGTGTATATATACGAAGCCACAAATCATTGCGGGCACGAGAAGACAAGATTGCAGAAAAACATCAAACCGTCCTTTTGGGCTTCAGGTGGACGTCATGATAGGGTCCACAGCCTGTCCGGTCGTCGCACAATTAAAGAGGAAAGCATAGTGGCGAACTGTAAATGGGTCCACCACCAAGCATGCAGTGCGTTACAAAATGATAGGATCATAACCTCTTTTGATAAACCGTTTAACAAAGATAGTATGAAAGTGATCATGACCAAGGATCTTACAAAGTTTGTAAATCACGTCACCATAGAAGTCAGGTTGTGATAGTCCTTGGCGCAGAAGAGTTCTTAAAATACTTTATATATGGAAAGAAGATCAGAGTTACGATAATAAAATGTTGTAAATGTTGTACGAAGGTCGTGATAACGGTAGCTTTTTAGTTATACAAAGATTACGAATATTAGAGTCCTCAACTCGAGTACAAGCCCTAGACAAACGAATAAGTTGAGACACATAGACCCCTATAAGAAGTTGCTCAGGGAACACCCCAATCCTCATCGAAATCGGGATAATAATTAACAATACCAAAATTAAAATCATCTCTCTTGTCATATATTTTGCTAATTATTTCACCATTTTCAAATGAGAGATGTAAATCGAGAAAAGAAGCGTTAGTATTAGAAATATTAGCTTTGTTAAGTTGAAATTCTTTAGGGTATATATAACCATAGCAGAAAAGAAAGGGTTGTCAATCTACAATATGTCATCCAGGTACCGAGAGGTGTCTTTAAAGGCTTCAATAACATGCGTATCTGGTGAAAGACTCAACATGAAATCTCTTTCATAGCAATATAAAAACAAATCTGCGACAAGGGGCTGCACATTTCGTACCCATAGGGATACTAACCATTTGTCTGATATTCGTTATCTTTGTATAACGAATACGCTACTCCAGGATATAAAAGTAAATTAAGAACTCTTCTGCGACAAGGACTGTCACAGTCTGACTTCTATGGTGACGTGACTTACACTTCGTAAGATCCTTGGTCATAATCACTTTCATACATTCTTTGTTCAACTGTTAGAAAGTTTACCACAAGAGGTTAGTTATGACCATATCATTTTGCAACGTACTGCATGTTTATGGTCCATTTACAGTTTGCCACTATGCTTCCCTCTTTGATTGTGCGATGACGGATTGTACGATGGCTGGACTATAATGTGGACTCTGATGACGTCTACCAAATCCTCAAACGACGGTAGCGTTTGGAGTTTGTCTTAAATCATGTCTTACTGTATACCCTTAATGAGTTGTTCTCTCGTTGCTCTGGCTTATGCGAAGTCAACGAGTACTTTCAATGTGGCTTTCTATGCTTTTTTCATATTCATAATTTCATATAATATTATACTTGTCAAAATTTCAAAGTACCCACCTAAGAATATGTCAATAATATTCGCATTGTTTTGTGTATTTCATATTCGATGTAAGATGCGACCATCGAAACTTACCACCCACCATCTGTACGTTAGGCATCTTCTTCGTTTTATCGACACCTCTCCATCCTCTCTCTCTCTATCTCCCCACTCTCTCTCCCTCAAGCTAATCTCATGTTTGTACGGTGTCCTGTTAGGGCCATCTTACCATCGAATCTGATCATCGACCAAGGTCGATGGTCGATGGTAAAATGCGATGGTCGATGGTAAGATGCGATGGTCGATAGTAAGATGCGATGGTAAGATGCGGTGCCATTTCCAAGTTAACAGAAAAATATATAAATCAAGGCTGTTTTCGGTATAAAATGCCATGTTCCTATCCGAATCCCACCGCTGCCACCAGTTTTACAATTTCGTACCCAAAAGGTAGAAAGAACTATATAGTCCAATTCTATATTCTATAACATTATTTCTACATGCTACCAAACTATAATGGTGAATTAATATTTACAACAGTTTACTAATAATGATAGCTATTGTCTCTCTCACATACTACTGATCTCTTGTTTGTATCTAGCAAGTCCAGGTAAAAAGCCACGAACAAAGAAAACCCTCCCTTTTTATAAGGTCCCTTCCAAATGAGGGGTTAGCATGGTCGTAAATATTAGCATGCTAACTCATCAATCGTATAGCATCTACAAATAAGGAATGCTAACACATAAATCATGTAGCATTAGCATGGTTAATAGAGCATCTCCCAAATAAGGGATGCTAACCCATAAATTATGATCATCAGCATTAGCCTGAGTTAGCCCTGCAGAGAGATACACATCTAGATTTATGGTGCTAACCGAAGACAGACATAATGTCCTCAGTAACCAGGCCTGAATATTGGTACCTGTTCAAAATTACAACAGTATAAATATATATATGAAAATAAATCCGTACCTACCCTACCTACTATTTTCTGGCATGTTACCCTAAACCCGGGATGAAAATTGAAATACAGAGCCCTGCATAAACATACATAGTTTTTTATTTGGTGTTATTACGGAATTATAGCTCACCTATAGACGCGTCAGACCAATCAAACTTCGGAATTCAGAAGTACAACAAACTTGTTGTCAACCTTCCGTGTCTGGGTTTGTGTAGGTTCCAGTGGGGAGAGGAAGGGTGGCAGGGCGCGCGCCTATATAAATCCTCGAAAACATACTCACCTACCTCGAATTGCGGACATCCTTGTTAAAACCTGGATCTATACCCTTATGTGGATTAATTAGATAAATTCCAGACCGCCTCTGCCCCACCATGCTCTTAATGCTTCTTTACGCCCTCAGACAACTAGTAAACTATAAGGATGCTTGACCTTAAGTGAGGCACTATATGTTTTATGCAGTTATAATCAATTGGTGTCATTTAAAAAGTTGATTGTGAAATGTGTCCGCTTTCCTTTATATTATTATGTTTCACGTATTCCTCCAATGTATGCACTCCGCACTCGCCCACAAACACTTGTTTGCAATATTCGGGAATGGAAAGCTTGGTCAAGTTCGATACCAAGAGTGGCCGTAGCACGTGTCATAAGTCGATGGTCGATGATAAAATGCGATGTCGATGGTATGCGATGGTCGACGGTAAGATGCGATGATCGATGGTAAGATGCGATGGTCGATCGTATCTTACCATCGCGCATCGCATCTTACCATCGCCCTAGGTCGATGCTCGATGGTAAGATGGCCCTAACAGGACACCGTAGGTTTGTCAGTGAGACAATTTTTATTAAATATTAAATTGATAAATATGTTGATTGTAATGAAAACTATTCAACCATGTTGTGTGGGTGGGTGTTTGGGTGTGGGTGAACAAAATCAGCTTTGTTCAGTTCTAATTAATTTTATATGAGCGTTCAACTTAGGCCTTCAAAAAACTATGTGTGTTTAGGGTAACCCGACCCTAGCTGTTTTTCTGGTGAAACCTAGCAATGTTTTCCAATTTATCAGAACAATATATAAATCAAGGCTGTTTTGGGTATAAAATGCTATGTTCCTATATAGATCTATATATAAAACAATATATGAAAATAAATCCGTACCTACCCTACCTACTATTTTCTGGCATGTTACCATAAACCTATATATAGACCCGTGCAATCTATCAGACGTAAAACTTCGAAATTCAGAAGAACAAACTTGACATTAACACCCTTGTGTGACTGGGTTTGAGTAGGGAGAAAAAGGGTGGCGGGGCGCGCGCCTATATAAATCCTCACCAACCTCGAATTGCGGACATCCTTATCCTTGTTAAAACCTGGATCTATACCCTGTATGTGGATCGACTAGATAAATTCCAGACCGCCCCTGCCCCCACCATGCTCTTAATGTTTTTTAGGCCCTCAGACAACTAGTAAAATATAAGGATGCTTGAACTTAAGTGAGGCACTGCATGTTTTATGCAGTTACAATCAATCAGTGTCATTTAAAAGTTTATTGTGAAATGTGTCCGCTTTCGTTTATATAAGTATGTTTAATGCGTTCCTCCAATGCTTGCACTCGTCACTCGCCCACAAACACTTGTTTGCAATATTCGGGAATGGAAAACTTGGTAAAATTCGATACCAAGAGCAGCCGTAGCACCTGTCATAAGTCGATGGTAAGATGCGATGGTCGATGGTAAGATGCGATGTTCGATCGCATCTTGCCATCGACCTAGTCGATGCGATGGTCGATGGTAAGATGGCCCAAGCAGGACACCGTAATTTTTCGAAAATAAAATAAACTGAAAATATACCAAGTAAAATTATTTTGACATATACCACTACAAATTACAAAATACACTTTCGAAATCGTTAATGTTAACGCTGAATTACAGTTACTTGAATTTAAACAATATTCCATGATCCGTTTATTATAGGTGGAACATTTGCAAATGTTGAAATCCGGCTAGGGGTTCAGGAGAATCCGGACAAAAATTGCGTATTAACATCTTTAATGGGCCAGAACTCCGCCAAAAATCATTCAACTAGGAAGACGGCGACGGTATGCGCAACTAGGCTTGGTACTGATCCTCCCTGCAAAGGTTCGTTGAAATCCGGGTAGGGGAGCAGGAAAACAAGTCCGGACAAATTTCTGACATACAGAGAGACGAGAGACAGAGTTCTTCAATTATATATATCTATATAAATTCAATATATACTCAGTTGCAAAAGAAACTGGACACTTTTAAATTTCAAATATTTTCCATATTATTTATAGTGCATGTATAATTTGTCTACACCTACATGTATGCACAGATCTTTATTGGTTAATACTAAAAACTCGGTCAATTCATTGTCACGTAAAACGTGGTTGTGTCATTTTGCATGATTTGCACGTGCAACTCATGGACATGGTTTGTGTTGACCAAAACCTGTCTGTTCATTCTTTTATGTTTTTAGACAAACGGAAAAACACGACCGATTTGAGCTTTGCTGTAAAATAAAAATGCCAAGGTTTGACGAAAAAGTTATGCTTGAACTCCAGGCCATTCAATTGCCACAGGCACAATTACTGAACTGCGTATCGATTTAATCAAACTGGTGGTCTCTGACCGAGCCAGATCTGGTAGCCCCCGGGTGACGGACGCAAGGTTGGATCGTCATACGACGTTAACTCACCTTAGACGTCGTTTCCAAACGGCAACGACCACAGCTAGGCAGTACGGTATCAGTAAGTATACTATCCTCCGATGTCTAAAACAATCTGCTCACCCAATAAGAGCCAGGAGACCATATGTTGGATCTGTGATGCTTCGTCGTCATCGTGATGCTCGTCCACGTTGGGCACAGCAACATTTACGCTGGCGACGCGGCCAATGGAATAGAATTCTCCGACGAATCTCGAATTTGTTAAGTCATTGTGACGGGAGAGTTAGGGTATTTATGCAGGTCAGATTTGGGGTTGATTATTTGACCAGGGCAATACTACATTAGGTTTATTTCACCAGTATAATACTAGATACATTTCAACAGGGTAATACTAGGTATATTTTATCATGGCAATAGAAGGTATATACCACCAGGGAAATACAAGGTATATTTGACCTGGACAATATTAGGTATATTTGACCAAGGCAATACTAGGGTTATTTCACCTGGACAATATTAGGTAAATACCATCTATTCCACAAGGACAGCACTAGTCTAGTAATATTTTACCAGGGCAATACTAGGTATATTTTACCAGAGCAATACTAGGTACATTTCACCAGGACAATATGAGGGATATTTGACCAGGGCAATACTAGGTATATTCCACCAGGACAATACTCAAGGTACATTTTACTAGGGCAATTAATAGAAGGTATATTTTACCATAGCAATACTAGATATATTTGACAGGGCAATCCTAGGTTTTATTTCACCAAGAAATTACTAGATATATTTCACCAGGACAATATTAGATAAATTTTACCAGGGCAATACTAGATATATCTGACCTGGGCAGTACTAGGTATATTTAACCAAGGCAATACTAGTCTAGGTATTTTTTACCAGGGCAATACTTTGTCTACTTCACCAGTACAATACTAGATTTATTTCAACACGACAGTATATTTCACCAGGCAAAAACTAGGTAGATTTCCTTAGGGCAATATTAGGTTTATTTTACAGGGCAATACTAGGTATATTTACCCTGATTATTTCATCAGGGTGATACTAAGTATATATCACTAGAACAAAACTAAGTATATTTGACCAGGGCAATCCTAGGCTTTATTTCACCAAGAAAATACTAGATATATTTCACCGGGACAATACTAGGTATATTTCACCAGGACAATACTAGGTATATTTCACCAGTGCAATACTAGGGAGTTATTACCAGAGCAATAATTTGTTTATTTCACCAAGACAATGCTAGGTATATTTCACCGGGGCAATACTATGCATATTTCACCAAAGCAATACTAGGGTTATTTTACCAGTGCAAGAGTATGTTTATTTGACCAGGACAATACTTGGTTTACTTCATCTGGGCAGTACTAGGTATATTTCACCGGGACAATACTCAAAGTATATTTCACCATGACAATACTAGATATATTTCATCAGGGTAATACTAGGTATATTTGACCCGGGGCAATACTATTTTTTTTTCACCAGGAAAATACTAGATGTTTCATCACCAGGGCAATACTAAATATATTTCACCAAAGCAACAGCAGGTATATTTCACCAGGACAATACTAGGTATATTTGACCACGGCAATACCATGTTTATTTCATAAGCCTAAGGATAATACTAGATATATTTCACCAGGTCAATACTAGGTTTATTTCACCAGGGTACTACTAGGTATATTCCACAAGGGCAATACAAGATATATTTGACCAGGGCAATACTAGGTATATTTCATGAGGACATTACTAGGTATATTCCACCAGGGCAATACAAGGTATATTTGACCAGGGCAAGACCAGGTTTACTACACCAGGGCAACACCAGGTATATTTCATCAAGGCAATACTGGGGTTATTTTACCAGGTAGGTTTATTTGACCAGGGCAATACTTGGGTTTATTTCACCAGGGCAATACTAGGTATATTTCACCAGGACAATGCAAGGTATATTTCACCATGACAATACTCAAGGTACATTTTACTAGGGCAATTATTAGAAAGTATATTTTACCATGGCAATATTAGGTATATTTTACCATTGCAATACTCGGTTTATTTCATCTGGGTGAACCTTGGTAATTTCACCAAGGCAATACTAGTTATTTTAATTTACCAGGACATTAGTAGGACCAGGGCAATACTAGGTATATTTGACCAGGACAATATGGGGTATATTTGACCAGGGCAATGCTAGGGTTATTACACCAGGTATATTTCATCAGGGCAATACTAGGTATATTTCATAAATGCAATACTCAGGTTATTTTACAAGGGCAATAGTAGGTTTATTTGTCCAGGGCAATACTTGGTTTATTTCAAAAGGGCAATACTATGTATATTTTACCAGTGCA
This sequence comes from Cyrtodaria siliqua, assembly GCA_037043455.1. Classification (NCBI taxonomy): domain Eukaryota; kingdom Metazoa; phylum Mollusca; class Bivalvia; order Adapedonta; family Hiatellidae; genus Cyrtodaria; species Cyrtodaria siliqua. The sequence continues at coordinate 25,564 of JAWPHD010006005.1, forward strand.
ATAGTAGGTATATTTCATCAGTGCAATACTCAATGCAATCAATAACAGGTCTATTTTACCAGGGCAATACCATGTATATTTCATCAGGGCAATACTATGTATATTTTACCAGGGCAATACCATGTATATCTCATCAGGGCAATAATATGTATATTTTATCAGGGCAACACTAGGTTTATTTGACTAGATATATTTCACCAATGCAATACCAGAGCAATACTTGGTTTACTTCACCAGGGCAGTACTAGGTATATTCCACCAGGACAATACTCAAGGTGTATTTTACTAGGACAATTAATTAAAGGTATATTTCATCAGGGCAATACTAAGTATATTTCATCAAGACAATACTGGGGTTATTTTACAAGGGAAATAGTAGGTATATTTATTTCATTGCGCAACACTAGGTATATTTCACCAGGACAAAACTAGGTATATTTCATCAGGATAATACTAGATATAATATTATTTCCCCAGGGCAATGTTAGGTTTGACCAAGGGAATTCATGGTTTATTTCATAGAGGACAATACTAGGTATATTTCACCAGCTATTTACTAGATATATTTAACCTGGGCAATATTATGTATATTCCACCAGTGAAATATGAGGTATATTTGATAGAACATTACTAGATGTATCCCTTCGGGGCAGTACTATGTGTAGTATGTATATTCCACCAGGACAATACTAAGTATACTTCATCTATGCAATGCTAGGTATATTTCACCTGTAGTGTGCAATATTAGGTATATTTCACCAGGGCAATATTAGGTACATTTTACCAGGGTAATACTAGATATATATCACCAGGGCAATTAACAGGTATTTTGACCAGGGCAACACTTGACTTATTTCACCAAGGCAATACTAGGTATATTGCACCAGGGCATGCACCAGGGCAATACCGTTTATTTCACCAGGACAATACTAGGTATATTCCACCAGAGTAATGCAGATATTTTGATTCATGTTTAATAGGTCTCAATAATAACAACATTTACAACAGATAACAATCACATTATTAGTCATGATCCTATAACAGGATCATAATATTCTGACACAAAAAAGCAGTACAAAACATGGACGATATTATAAATTATTTGGAAACAGATGACAATTTAATTATATAGGATAATAAACTATATTCATAAACATAATGTATAAGAAAATCTTAACAATTATTATAAGAACAAATTATTATAAAAACAAATGCAAACAAAATGTAGACAATGTATACAGTTTTTTTTCCACTTTTAATACAAAATTTAAACAGAATATAAATAAATTATACACTTAATAACACTGATAAGTACCCTGATTTTAAATGCATAATTTGCCTTTAATTCTGAGCACGTTCTTTAAAGCGGTTACTGAATGTTATCTGATTATCAAATTGATTCTTTATTTTCAATTTTTTATTTGATGAATCTGTTAAAAATATATTAACGAGTTTTCATTTTCTTCAAAATTGTGCATATTTAAAAGATATGAAATAAAATGCAACTCGGCTAATTAAGCGTCATCTAGTGTATATCATTGGCACAGACAGTTTCAGAAGTAAATATATGTGAGGACTTCAAAAACGCTTCAATGAAAATAAAGAAAAATTTATACCGTAGTTTAATATCTTATTTCAAAATCAGTTGTGAGTATAAATCAATTCATTTTCACTTTGATTATTGATTACTGGCAGCTGATTATTGTGAACATTTAGAGTGTCCATTGGACATAAAATACGCCCGTCAAAAGTGGATCATTTGTAACTGTGATAACAGATGGATGGAGGGACAATGATGCGATATAATACAAACTCCATTGCTACCAGGGCGATTGGTCTTGCTTTCGAACTTGACCGAGTTTCATCAAGATTGAAAAACAAATACTGAAGTTATTGGGCAGACATCAAAATTGTCAATTTTCAATAATCCGTTGTTACCTGCACGATCTGGCTGGTTTCCAAAACTGACCTAGATATCATGCCCATAAACATTATTCCAACATTTCATAAAGATTAAACAACAAATACTCCAGTTATTGAGCGGACAGCGTTAAAATTGTCAATTTTCAATAATTAAAGGGCCATAACTCCGTTGTTAATGGAGCGATTGGGCTTTCGAACTTTATCAGAGATATTATGCCCATAAACATTATTTCCAAGTTTCATAAGGATTGGATAATATTTGTTCGAGTTAGAGAGCAGACATTGTTAAAATTATAAATTTTCAATAATTAAAGGGCCATAACTCCGTTGTTAACGGAGCGATTGGGCTTTCGAACTTGTCCGAGATATTATGCCCATAAACATTATTTCCAAGTTTCTTAAGGATTGGACAATATTTGTTTGAGTTAGAGAGCGGACATCTCAAAACTTAACCGACGGGCGGACAACACCAAGACACAATACATTCCGTCTTCCGACGGGTGTATAAACAAGAGCTGTCAGAGGACAGCATAGCTACAGCACAGCTTGACTATTCGAAATTTCAGAGAAATGATACACCCCGATACCATCCGAAAAATATGTGAAAACAAAGGGGCGAACTGGATGTGTCAAGAAGGAAAACATTGGAATTTTCATTAAATCAAGGGCCACAATTTTTCTTTGATGACAAGGAGGTAATTTCATAATAACCCCTTCAAAAGATACATAATGCAAATTTTATCAATTGAAAATTTGAAGAAAATATGTTAAAAGTATATAAATGCATTTGACCTTTGACCCCTTCATGACCTTGACCTTTCATCCAATGATCTTGAACTCAATAGATATGATCATCGTCCCATTTATAATTATGTAAGTTTGATGATGATTGGATAACAAATGTTAAAGTTATTTGCATGTTAAGAAATGTGGACGTAAACATTAACCTGATGCTAAGAGACTATCAACACATAAATGCAATTTGTGACCATGAACTTTGACCTATAGACCCCATAAGATCCTTCGAAGAGTCGAGCTAAAAATATCAAATTATTTGTAATGTTTGACCAAGGAGCTAGGTCCACAAAGGTGGGGACGAAGCCTAGGGTCTACGCTGGTTGGATGGTTGTATCCGTCTGTTAATGCTGAATAAGTGTATATATGGTTATAGGGTAGGGATCTCAATGTTTCACAAGTTATGTCATCAGGGGTAGGGAAGGAGTCTGGGGTCTATGCTGGTTGGATGGTTGTATCGGTCTGTTCATGACCATTAAGTGTATATATGGTTATAGGGTAGGGATCTTAACGGTTTCCAAATTATGACCCATAGGCTATTTCCCAAGGGGTGGGGAAGGAGTCCGGGGTCTATGCTGGTTGGGTGGTTGCATCTGCCTGTTCATGCCCAGTTAGTGTATATATGGTTATAGGGTGGGGATCCCAATGGTTTCCAAGTTATGACCGAGGGGCTATGTCCCCAGGAGTGGGGAAGGAGATGGGACTCTATGCTGGTTGGGTGGTTATATCCGCCTGTTCATGCCCAGTAAGTGTATATATGGTTATAGGGTGGGGATCTCAATGGTTTCCAAGTTATGACAGAGGGGCTATGTCCCGAGGGATGAGGAAGCAACCCAGTGTCTATGCTGGTTGGATGTTTGTATCTGTCTGTTCATGTCCAGTAAGTGTATATATGGTTACAGGGTGGGGATCCCAACAGTTATTAAGTTATGACTCAGCGGGCCACCCATACCCTCATGTTTCACCTCTTGTAACCCCCAGAGCAGGTCCAATTCTGACCCCAGGGTCAACCATTTGAGCAAACATGGTAAAGGACTACTAGACGGTGCTACATACAAAATATCTTAGCTGCAGCCCCTTTTGTTTCGGAGAAGATTTTGAAGTGTTTTTCCTATATACTTCTATGTAAAAATTACATTTTTTACCAATTCAGGGGCCATAATTTTGTCAAAATGAATGGAAGAGTTATGGGGATTGTTTGATAAGGTACAGAATTTGATGTGAAACATTAGTTTAAAATTTTAATGCAATAAATTGAGTAGTTTTGAAGTTCTAAATCTATTGCACAAAAACTTTAAGGTAAAGACAAGACAATCAAAGGGCCATAACTTTGTCAAAATGAAAGGAAGAGTTATGGGGATTGTTGGATAAGGTGCAGAACTTGATGGGAAACATTAGTATAAAGTTTTAATGCAATAGCTGGAGTAGTTTTGAAGTTATAAATCTTTTTCACAAAAACTTTAAGGTAAAAACTTGACAATCAAAGGGCCATAACTTTGTCAAAATGAAAGGAAGAGTTATGGGGATTGTTGAATAAGGTGTAGAAGTTGATGGGAAACATTAGTATAAAGTTTTAATGCAATAGCTTCAGTAGTATTGAAATTATAAATCTATTGCACAAAAACTTTAAGGTGAAGCTGGGGACGTCGACGCCGTGGTGAGTAGGATAGCTCTCACTGTTTTTCGAATAGTCAAGCTAAAAATGGATATGAATTGGTGATATACACAGAGTATCACAATATAAGTTTAAAACGTTGTATGTAGTATTTTTTGAAACTATATACTTAAGTCCTCGGACATATAAATACCTTACTTTTTGAAATTGATAAAATATATCATCAAATGCAATTGTCTTTAAAAAGGACATTAATTTAAAATTATGCTCGATGAAACATGAGAAGAATTTTTGTTTGAAATTCTATCCAAAAATAGTTTTAATGTGTTTGATAAACCCAAAGCACCAAAGAATTAACATTGGAATGCACTTTCAAAATATGTTTTGTCTGTAAACTATTTATTTCTCAACCATTTTTCAAAACTAAGGTGACTTTTACCACTAAAAATCCAGATTCAATTATATAAAATCCAGATCCAATTATATAAAATTGACGCAAGTACTGGCAAAAGTGTTTGTGTAAATATTGAAAACATGCGCCCCAAACAACAACACATTGCTAACCATAGAGTTATAGTGGTTTCTCCTTCTATCATGGGTTCTCTAATATCACTGTATTTTGATGTTTTTGAATATTTTAATAATCGGGAAGTTTCTTAAATATTTATGTTCCCCAATAAATCACCTGACAATGCGTTTGCCTACAAAATAGAAATACATTGGTCCATATAAAAATCATATAATCCTAACGGCTCGGGTGAATATAATTTCCAGGCAGGGAATGTGAACCCATGTCCCCTGTCAAGAATCCTAATAACTAATATTATAGTCGTGCTTAGCGGGTTAAAGGGACACTGTCCGTAAGTAAGCAGATATGGAGCATAACCAATAACTGTCCGACTTTTATTCAGTGAAATGTATACATGAAAACATGAGGATAGACTATAAAAAGTATGTAGGAATACATCCGTGAGGTTGAAAAAAAAAAAGTTTTAATTATTATATGTAAATAAAGTGGGACCCACAATATTTACCTTTTCTGCGATCACGTGACTTCCATTAGCGCATCAGGTTTTCACCATAGTCAGGCGCGTAGCTGCCTATACGCGAGTACGCGGCTGAATCCACATGATTCTGACAAAAGCACCTCAGAACGCCCAGAATGCACCAGATTGCACCATTGTTTTCATGCCCCGGACCCCCTTAGCACAATTATGAATCCACATGAATAGAGGGCTAGCTACGCCCCTAATAGTATGTATTGCGTAATATGTATAGCCCGCTTAGCTCAGTCGGGAGCGACGTCAGACTACTTTACGCTCACGCACACTATTATTACTGCGAGTGTAAAGAAAAGGTAGTTTTAGTTTGGGCTGCGAGTTCAAACGCACGAAGTGGATTTTCTTTTTTTTGTAACGCCATTGAATTCCGTTAAACAATCTTGCTTTTAATTAGTAAATATTGAATAATGTTTAGTGTGGAATGTTTGCAAATATAATTTACTGTGTGTTTTATAAGCTAAAAGTTATGGACAGTGTCATTTAAGGGATAATAAGACCATGGCTTCTGTATGTTGGTGTGGTACTGTTACATCCGAAGTTTTACGAAGAAATGAAAAAGTTTCAGAGAATGTTAAGTTCAATAAATTGGACCTAGAGTATGACAAGGGTATAAACAAGAATATCCACATGCAGTCGTACTTCTTAAGGCAGCTAAAGATTTATCAAATTAGAGTGATCAACAATTACATAGAGTTTTGCTATTACCGGTAAATCTTTATTATTAAATAGTTTTAAACACTATTAAGCATTATATTTGTTATGGGATAACTGACACAAACTATTTTAACCTAAAATTTGATGAAAAAAGGGCCGTACTTCCGGTCAAATACCGTTGATATGCACACCTTGACATCACAGGTAAGCAGCCTGTAAAGTTTCAAAACAATCAGTTGAAAACTCGGGAGGAGATAGACACACAAACTTTTTGGCATGGACATATGGACATGGCTAATGCCAATTTTTTCGGCATGGACAGATGGACATGGCTAACGCTATTTGCCCCCTCACTCTTCGGTGGTAGGGGCATAAAAAAATAAATCTTCAAAATTCAATACATTTTAAATATGTCTGGCATTCTTTCCAGAATTTCGAAAGAAATGAGTTTTAACAATAATAATAATATTTATTAAATATAATGTGTTGAGTCTCACCAGGTAAAATTTTATACTGTTTACAATTTAGAACTGAATTTACCGTTGATTATGGTACTACCAGTAATACTGTTGTTGACTAGAAAAAAATTAGGTCAACAACGCGTTTTCAGAAAATTAGGATAAACATAATTATATCCCATAAAGAAATGGGGGGAATCCCTGTTATTATGATACTCCAAGAGCTGTTTAAGCTCACTTTAAATTCTTAATATTAATTTCTTTTGTTTTGTGTGAAATTATGTAATACCTGGAGGAATTGCTGGATATTCCACAATGGGATTCTTTGGCTGCTGCAATATACGGGTATATTGAGAAACATGCCTGAACAATATGCATATTGTATCGCAAAGTTCTGTATCATTATACGACACATAGTCTATCAAGTTATTCAATTGCCAATTAGTCCACTGAGATGTGTTGTTTGTGCTTGTTTAATTGCTGTCATTTTGCTTTCCTTTCAATATACCCCTCTAGGGCATAATGACGTCATGTTCAGTTCTGTTTTCATTTCAATGGGAGGGAAAAACAAGATTTCTTGTTTACATATTACTCCTACCTAATTAAGTGTATCGTATCGCGTATCATTGTGTCCATATTGCAATACATATCGTAGTGTAGCAATACACAGCCCTATTTGCTGGTAGTAACAGATCACAACGACAGACCCCTTCATGATTCATGTTGGAAGACATGGTGTCCCCTCTAGAGTAAGATCGGAACATGGTCTTGAAAAATACAGAGGTTGCCACCTTCAGGACCAGGCACAGGGGAACAACATGAGGGAAAACTGGGACAGGCAAAAATGACCTTTATCAAAGAATTGAAAGATTTTGGAGAAATGTGTTCACTAGCTAGTTGGAAGACACAGGCCTCCGTGAAATTGGCAATGATCTTCACATGTGGTGCCTCCAGTATGTGTTCCTACCTAGAATTCAGAGAGCACTGGATAGTTTCAAGGAAGCATGAAATCAACACCCGAAGGGGATAGAAAGAGGTAGTTCTCCAAGACAGTTATTCGTGCAAGGCATCTTGCAATCTGCTGGTCTGACAGGGCCATTGAGGATAGAAAAAGGTAGTTCTCCAAGACAGTTATTCGTGCAAGGCATCTTGTAGTCTGCTGGTCTGACAGGGCCATTGAGGATAGAAAAAGGTAGTTCTCCAAGACAGTTATTCGTGCAAGGCATCTTGCAGTCTGCTGGTCTGACAGGGCCATTGAGGATAGAAAAAGGTAGTTCTCCAAGACAGTTATTCGTGCAAGGCATCTTGTAGTCTGCTGGTCTGACAGGGCCATTGAGGATAGAAAAAGGTAGTTTTCCAAGACAGTTATTCGTGCAAGGCATCTTGCAGTCTGCTGGTCTGACAGGGCCATTGAGGATAGAAAGAGGTAGTTCTACAAGACAGTTGTTAGTGCCTGTCATCTTGCAGTCTGCTGGTCTGACAGGGCCATTGAGGATAGAAAGAGGTAGTTCTCCAAGACAGTTGTTCGTGCAAGGCATCTTGCAGTCTGCTGGTCTGACAGGGCCATTGAGGATAGAAAGAGGTAGTTCTCCAAGACAGTTGTTTGTGCAAGGCATCTTGCAGTCTGATGGTCTGACAGGGCCATTGAGGATAGAAAGAGGTAGTTCTCCAAGACAGCTGTTCGTGCAAGGCATCTTGTAGTCTGCTGGTCTGACAGGGCCATTGAGGATAGAAAGAGGTAGTTCTCCAAGACAGTTGTTCGTGCAAGGCATCTTGCAGTCTGCTGGTCTGACAGGGCCATTGAGGTGTTGATGATCTCATGATGGAGTAAGTAAATAAGGTTCCGGAGATTACAATCTAAAATGTAAGACACGGACCTTTTTGAAATTGGCAACAAATATTCACATCTGATTCCTTCAGTAGGTTTTCTTCCAAGAATTCAGATACCAGTTGATAGTTTCCAGGAAGCACGGAATCACCACAACAGAAAGAGGCAAGTCTCTTGTTTGTACAAAACATCTTGCAGTGTGCTTGTCAGTGCCATCCAGGTGTTGATGACCTTAAGTTTTACATTTACCGGGGAGAAAGTATATAAAGAGGTTCTGGATATTAATAATTGGTAAATTCCCAGGCAGCTAGGTAGATGGCAACTGTCCAGTGAATTTCTGCATCCCTTAAGATTGGGAACAAGTGCATCACCTAACAGGACATTATACGCCGGTGTAAGGTCAATATTACCTTGACCTTTGACCTACTGACCCCCAAAAAAATAGGTTTCTACTCTCTTCAAGGGCTCTTTAAGTGATCATTTTCTCATCACAGAAATAGTCGAACCCAAATGATGTAAATTCTCTGTTTGTCTGAGAACATGTCCGGGACTAGAGGCGTTACAATATGTTCTTATGTGTGTTGTAAAATGAACCTCTTTTACCTTTCAATCACTCTTGCTTCTCGCACTTTTATGCCAGACTAGACAAATAGTCAACTTATAATCTCAATATTATAGTCGCTACTCTACTTTGATGCTAAATTGTTTTTGAACTTCCAGCCTTAAGGTTCCTGCTACCGTTGATAATGATACTAATGTTGTTGTTGACTATAAAGAAACTTTGGTCAACAACGCATGTTTTCAGAAAATTAGGATCCTATAAAGAAATGGGGAAATCCCTGTTATTATGAGAGTTGATGGATAGCCGTTTAAGATTACTTTAAATTGTTAATATTTTTTTTGTTTCGTGTGGAATTTTGTAATACCTGATATTCCACAAAGGGAATCTTTAGAGCAGCTGCCATAAACGTGTATATTGCGATACGAACCAGAACAATACACATATTATATCGGCTGTATCGCAAAGTTAATCTTTCAACAGAAGGATTAAGTTGCCAATTGGCCCACCGAGATGCGTGTTGTTTGTGCCGTTTTAATTTTAGTCATTTTGCCTTCAAGTCAACATACCCCTCTAAGGCGTAATGACATCAGGCACAATCCTGTTTTCATTTCAATGGGAGGAAAAAAACACAATTTCTTGTTTACATATTACTCGTACATTAATTATTTAAGCATATCGTATCGCGTATCGGTGTGTCCATATCACAATACATATAGTATCGGATGTGGTGTGGCAATACATAGCCCTAGTATTCTTCCTGCCATTTGCTGGTAGTAACAGATGACAATGACATACCACTTTATGATATGGAAGACATGGTGTCCCCTTTATGGTAAGATCGGAACATGGTCTTGAAAATACAGAGGTTGCCACCTTCAGGATCAGGTACAGGGGAACAACATGAGGGAGCATTGGGACAGGCAAAAGTGTCCTCAATCAAAGAATTGAAAGATTGTGGAGAGGTTTGTTCACTAGCTAGTTGGAAGACACATGGCTCCTGAACATTGGCAATGATCTTCACATGTGGTGCCTCCAGTATGTTTTCCTACTAGAATTCAGAGAGCACAAGGAAACATAAAATCAAACCGAAGGTGATAGAAAGAGGTAGTTCTCCAAGACAGTTATTCGTGCAAGGCATCTTGCAGTCTGCTGGTCAGGGCCATGGAGGTGTTGATGATCTCATGATGGAATAAGTTAATAAGGTTCCGGATATAACAATCTAAATATGTAAGACACGGATCTTTTTGATATTGGCAGCAAATATTCACATCTGATTCCTTCAGTAGGTTTTCTTCCAAGAATTCAGATAGCAGTTGATAATTTCCAGGAAGCATGGAATCACCACCCTAATAGAACAGAAAGAGGAAAGTCTCCAAAGCAGTTGTTTGTACAAAACATCTTGCAGTGTGCTCGTCAGTGCCATCCAGGTGTTGATGACCGTAAGTTTTACATTTATCGGGAGAAAGTATTTAAAGAGGTTCTGGATATTAATTATTGGTAAAATCCCAGGCAGCTTGGTAGATGTCAACTGTCCTGTGAATTTCTGCATCCCTTAGGATTGTGAGAAACAGATGCACTCATTCAGCTCTAACCAAGTTGTTGTTAGTGCAATAGACCATCGCAGCAATTGCACATTTAGACCAAAAAAAAGGAAGTAGGACACGTGATCTCCGGCTATCTGTATTACATGACCGTTTCTTGGTAAAGCGCTAAATGAACACGAGGAGAAAATAAATGAAATCTGAGTTCATATCGACTCTTACTGTTCATAGGTATATATAAAGCCAAGGGACATTGAATACCATTAATTTACAGTTATTGTTTCAACTGGATACAACTGAACGAAACAGTGCATTAAATCGCCAAAGTGAGATCGCAAAGGAGTATGGGTAGCTGTCACTATAAACCTTAAAGAAACTAACCTGCCAAATAATGGCACAATTACACTACAAAACCATTTATCAAAACTCTAACCTGGTGTTTAGGTCATATAATAATGTATAAGTGCCAATTAAAAGTGTAGGATTTTTCATGGAATCTTCAAATACCCGTGATTGAATATGCGTAAAATGAATTATGAGTTGGTAACTCTTTAATTCAACGATGCCATGGCAACCAAAAAGAACCAGAACTATCAATGAAGGTGATTAATACCCTTGCAAAGGCGTAGCCCATAATATCTCAACTGATGATTCTCACAAAGTTTGGTGAAAATCTACATAGGGGTTATGGAGAAACAGCGCGGACAAGATTTGTGTGTGAACATTTTCAAAGGACCATAACTTGGTCAAAAACCATTGAACCGGAATGAGACGATGTTATGCACATCATTCTTCACTTCATATTGATGCTTTTCATAAAGTTTTGTTTGTATTTTGTGTGTTATATATCATCTCCAACGACATTGCGTTGTAAACTTTCGCCTCTCACCGCTGTGGGTTCAAATTCCACCGGCAGCTTGACTTGTGAGGAAGTGTCGATTCTTACGGATGGCGGGAGATGTACAGTACTGGTTCTACCCAGGAAAGTGGGTGGTCTGCCACAAAAAATCAACAGTCCTATATAACCTTACATGTGTTGAAAAGGACGTAAAAGTTAGAACAACATACAAACAAACAAATCTAGCTAGTAATCGGTTCACCTGCCACTGGAATCAGATTTTGGATAGTGCATCACATGAACTTATTGCACCACTTTGGAAATTAAACATAAATTAATAAATGTGACTTTTTATAATGACTTTATCATGGCGGAGAATCTAAACAATATTTATCATACATAGAGGACTTACTAAATTCTTTGTCAAATTCAATTGATTTTTCTGGACAAAATTACTTAAACGAACCAGAATCAGCCGATATTAGTGCGGATTATCGTCAATCCAAGGACATTAAGCCCTGTGCCACCAACTTTCGAAGAGGACACAGTGACACTAATAATAGATAAACTTCATGTGATAGTTTAATGGAGTTTCTTGCGATGATACCAAACAATTTCTAAATGCGTTTGAGGCATATTCGGTGTTTAAGAAATTAGAGGACGGTTGTAGGAAGATTGCCGCCTTCCAATTACACTTCAAAGGGCCAGCCCTTATCTGGTTTACGTGCCTGGGCAATAATATTAAGCGTGAATGGTGTAAAGTTCATTTGATGCCAGATTCATAAGTGCCGACATCCAACCGTTTTTGATGGTATAAAGTGAACGGTTTCAAAAATGGACACTCGGATCTGGACTATCCATTGAAGACTATTATAGTCAATTATTGAAAAGGACAGACGCATTAGTAAAAACCCACAGGAAATTCTCCTAAAGTTCATAAATGGGTTGCCTTAGCAGTTGGCATTCTTCATCCGAGCTGGAAATCAACAAAAAATACAACAAGCCCTATTCTCTGCCAAGATGGGAGAGGTATATGGATACCTGAATTTTAACGATCCAGTTCAAACAACCAATGCTGCAAGTGTTACCGCAACTAATTGGATGAACAAATTGGAGAGAAAAGTTGATATGTTGTGTGAACGTTTACAAAAACTCAGTCCGGGAGACCAAGATGCCAAGCGTTTGGAGGGACATTTCAGACAATCACGAGAGGTTGTCTGTCACGCATATCGCAGGAGTGGCCATGTGAAACGCGTTTGCAATTGGATGCGGGGCCAGAGCAATCCGGACGTTCAGTACCAATTGTGCAGCCTATAGGGGCATTTTAATTCTCAAATGAACACCACGTCACTACGAGTTCAGAAGAAATCTCAAGCTGATGAAAACGCCTTTTAAAATATTTTGGTAATCTGTCCTTCAGTACAACAGAGAAAAAGATCCTTGGATTGTTTAGTACATATGGAGAGCATTAAGAAACTCGATACTTTATTGACCTCTGACATACAACAGCAGCACCTAGGATGACTCAGCAGCTACTCCAGTGCAAGTAACTGAAAGGGACCATTATGCGCAGTTCAAACTTAAAAGCGACTTAAAACCATCAAAGCAATCACCAGAGTTAGATTTCCATCAACAAAATTGAGTCAGAAATAGTCTCACCAGCTCACTCGTTCACATCCCAACAAACTGTCCAAACCTGTAAAAAAGCAATGCATTCTCTCCAGAAAAAGAGACGACATTTTTATAAAAACAGCAGTTGTAGCGATAGACAGGAACCATTACATATCTGAGGCTGAAAAACAGTTCACTAATCAAATAACTACAAGAAATTTGATGAAAAATACCATGTATTTTGCCTCCCAAATTGCAGAAACTGTTGAAGAAATCAGCCGGACACATCAGCGAGGATAATGCTAAGCGGTGCAATAATATTTTAGTTTATACATATATATTTTTCCCTCACAAGTGTATTGCAGTATGTTTATGTTTTATGTTTGTTGTTAACTCTCTGGTGAAGCCATCAAGGCGAAAACCGGTTTAGAGTATTAAGTTGTAAAGCACTGTTGAACAATAATTTTCCATATCATAAAACCCAAGACAGAATAGTATCTTTATTTGTTTAACATGATCCAGAATACAAAGTGCTGATGGACATCGGTCAAGGTTTGAGCAACACAAATACAAAAGGTACTCTTTCCTATTGAGAAGGCGATTTCTGTGAAGTCAAGGACACCTGTCATTCGATACAACAATAAGATCAACAAAACGTTCAATGTTAGCTGGTGATGTGCGCTGTCAATCACGTTCAAAGAAGGTTGCAATTTACGTAAGAAAAAGTAAAACTTGAAATTTCTTAGAAACAGAGAATGTAATTTTTATAAAATCAACTTTTGAGCATTCTGACGTGCCAAGGGGCAACCTTATTAAGACAATTTATCAACGAAGGATCAAATAAGTCGATAACCTTAAACGTGATCTGCAGAAGGAGAACGTCAGATCAACCAAAGTGGTGTTAAGCTGAAAAAACATGAAGACACTACTGAGATCAACGATTTGAATGAATGAATGGTGTTTTACGGCACGTCGACACATAAATAGGTCATATTGTGCGCAAAAAAAATATGAAAAATGAAGTATTAATTAAAAGTTAATGTAAACATATAAAGATAAAACTATCAAAAAAATAAGGAATGATAAGGTGTAATATAAACTATGTATGTAAATCAATAAATGCCTGGCAATAGGTATATAAACAAGTAAATATATATAAGAACACATTACAATGATTTATATAGTCTGATCTCTTTCAGGAAATCTAAAACAAGACTAAAATCTACAGTATCAAATAACTCTTTCATAGTATTAACATTGTAGTACCTTTGACGCATAGGATCAAAGTCTACACATTCCAATAAGATGTGTTTGACCGTTAACGGTGCAAAGCAGGGTATATGAAGTCCTCATGTAATAACGATACAGAGATGCCTAACCTTGTCCCAAGCTGTTATCAAAGATTGGTTTGGGAACAACAGCTGAAGTATTGGCAAAGTGGAAAATTTGGAATGTGTATGATGCATTGAGGAACTCGATGTGCTTATGGTTCTCAAAGAAGAAGCCATTTAAGATGGCATGTTTGAAGGCACATGTGTTTTGTTGGCATGTTATTGACGAATTGGAGTATGTTAAACATTCAGGAGAGAAAATTGGATATTGCAATTAAGATTCACCTGCAAACAGTTTCACGGATTCGGATTTCCTTTTAAGAAATCCTGTTCCAGTGTAGCAAAGTATATGTAACAGTATTAGTTATTACGGTACTTGAATGTTAAATCCCCCCTTAAGGTGCAACACACCCATTGAGTTTTGCATCGAGTTGTGTATGAATTAAAATTTAAATGCCATGTTGTCATTCATATCTAGGCCCAAATTAACAAGAGGTCAATGACCTTGACGCTCTACTGATTGATTTTGATTTCAGGAAGTAGTCGCTACAGACTTTTTTGAAAATCTATTTTTAACTGTGGCGGCCATCTTGAATTTCTGGCCGACCTGAAATTTTGCTAGGATCAATTAGACATTAAGAGCAACATTCCTGTGAAGTTTCATGAAAATCCGTCAAGTAGTTTCAGAGGAGTAGTCGCTACAAGTTTTCATTATATAACTCTATGTAAACAAAGATGGCCGCTGGTAGCCATGTTTAACGTCAAATCAAAACGATTTTCGACAAGGACCAACATCATGTCATACTGATCATTTTAGAAAAAGTCCCATATCAATATCTCTTACAGTTTTGAAGAAGTAGTCGCTACAAACTTATTTATTTTAAATCTATTTTTAGCTGTGGCGGCCATCATGAAATTTTTCTAGGATCAACTAGACATCAAGAGCAACATTCCTGTGAAGTTTCATGAACATCCGTCAAGTAGTTTCAGAGGAGTAGTCGCTACAAGTTTTTACAATATAACTCTATGTAACCAAAGATGGCCACTGGCAGCCATGTTTAACGTCGAATCAAAATATTTTTCCACAAGGATCAACATCATGTCATGCTGATCATTTTAGAAAAAGTCCCATATCAATATCACTTATAGTTTTCAAGAAGTAGTCTCTACAAACTTATTTTTTAAAAATCTATTTTTAGCTGTGACGGCCATCTTGAATTTCTGGCAGATCTGAAATTTTGCTAGGATCAATTAGACATCAAGAGCAACATTCCTGTAAAGTTTCATGACAATCCGTCAAGTAGTTTCAGAGGAGTAGTCGCTACAAGTTTTTACTATATAACTCTATGTAAACAAAGATGGCCACTGGCAGCCATGTTTAACGTTGAATCAAAACGATTTTTGACAAGGATCAACAACATGTCATGCTGATCATTTTAGAAAAAGTCCCATATCAATATCACTTATAGTTTTCAAGAAGTAGTCGCTACAAACTTATATTTTAAAACTTTATTTTTAGCTTTGGCGGCCATCTTGGATTTCACATCAACATGAATTTTTGCTAGGATCAACTAGACTTTATGGGCAACATTTCTGTAAAGTTTCATGAATATCCATCCAGTAGTTTCAGAGGAGTTGTCGCTACAAATAAAAGTTTAAGGACAGACAGACAGACGGATGCCGGACGCCGCACCACGGCATAAGCTATGCTGATCTCTGATCAGTAGAGCTAAAAATGAATAGCTTACATTCTCATCACAAATGACACATACGAGGGCCGTTCAAATATTACGTGGATTTTATTAATAGTTAATACACTTTTATACATCGAGTAAATTAAATTATATGGCAATAACGGTCTGAATTTTAACTTTGATTTGAAAAAGATTTCAAGAAATACCAGTTTTTACAACCCCACTGTAGCCACCAAGGAGCACGTCATTTGTGTGCTATGAAAACCAACAACAACCTAATGTTATAATGATGAAATAAATAGTAAAATTAATTGCTTTTAAATAAGATTATTGTATTATTCATAGTTTGCATTCAATAAATATTTTACAGCATTGTTGAATAATGTTTTATATGTATTCACAACTTCAGAAAGAGATCATATGAATTTGATCGAGTTTGTCATAAATATTCAAAGTATTTAGAAAAATAATAGCATGGTCATTCCAAAAGACATATTTATTTAATATATATCGGTATTCTTAATTTATTACCACACATACATGTATCTTGAAGAAAATATGTAAGATTTTAAAATGTTAAGTTTTTATATTTTATTTGTGTATTAACTTTTTGTTTTATTAAAAGTTAATATTTAATATTTTATTTTTCGTTTTCTGACGTCAATTTTAACGTAAAAGCATGGAAGAGTGTCTCTACTTATTTATATTTATCATAGTTCTCCTAGTTCAATATTTATAAAATTTCATAATTGTAATTTTGGAATACCAGTGGCAATGCTACTTTAATTTTGTGTATTTTTCCCGAAGAATTACCTTTCATTTAGCCATTCCCGAAATGCAGCTATAAAATAATAATGTCTCATTTTGGATTGATCCGTAGATGGGTTTCCCGTCCTATTAGATCCGTCATTGCTAGGTAACAAGACATGGTATCGAATTTCTGTTTAAATCAGTTGATTTCTTTTGAGCTGGATTACAAAAGATATGACTCTTAAAGGTTTACGTGAAAAAATGATATCGAAAAAGTCGACATATTATTTGAACAGCCCTCGTCTGCTGCCAAAAAATCCACAGAAAAGTGGGGGTCATGTATATTCTAAGAAAGAACTTGTCTCATGAATGAAAGCTCCCTTTAAAAACATAAACACTGAAATGCCAAAATATTGTATTCATACACTCATTTCCACATCAGCAAAATATTTGGAAACTCCCAATTTTAACATGACAATCCATGAAAAATGTAACAAATAGATAAAAAAAATATGATCTAAACCAAAAATGGCACTTTAAATAAGTGAAAATGCCTGTTTTTACAAAAAGAAGTGAGAATAGAAGTGAGAATTATTTACTGGCCGCCATTATGTGACTACCCCAGGCGAACACTTCCTGTGATGCAATTGGTGTGCTACACCTATAAGGTAACTAATTTTATTTAAAAGTTATCTCCTTTGATGCACTTGATATTGACCAATCAGCATGCTTCTGCTATTCACTTCCTCTTCTACAATAAATGAATGGAACCTATGAGTAATTCTTGACTTCTCCACAACAATCTGAATCAACCAACGTCATCCTTGTGTAATATCATATAATGGATACTTGTTATTGTTTTCTGGACAAAATCAGTTAAGGACGTCAACTCATTTGTTGGATATTGATGCTGGAATTACAACATTCATCAACATCACACATGGACTGGTCATCTCCGGATTTACCAAATGCCTTCAAACAATTTAAGGCACACAGTCACTGAATTCATGTTTGGTGGTCTTCTGAAAGCAAAATCAGAGGAGAAGTGCAACTACCTGATACGTTGGGTAGGGGACAAGGGGAGATAAGTATTCTCCACTTGAGGTCCAACAGCAGACAACAAAAAACTTTAAAAAGTCATACTACGACAACTTTGAGATGTACTGCAAACCCAAGTCTAACAAGATTTACGCACGGTACCAGTTCAAATCTAAAACTCAATCGGATGAAAATTGTTAACAATTCGTCACTGATCTAAAGTTACTAGTGAAAGACCGTGGCTACCCAGCGGACATACTATATCAGATGGTACGTGACCATATTGTTTTCGGTATCAGATCACCAACAAGAGGCCCAAGACGCTCTACTGGCTAACATGGCTCTTATAACATCAATGAAGCGAGTGACTGCAATTTACATTTTTTTGAAAGTTTTGGGCAAAATACAGCATTTTTAACAAAATCAAGGGTCACAACCAAAAAATCTGGTAAAGTTTTGTAAAGATCAGATGAAAAATGAAGGCCCTATCGTATTAACGAGGCAAAATATAGAA
Source organism: Cyrtodaria siliqua (assembly GCA_037043455.1). Lineage (NCBI taxonomy): Eukaryota > Metazoa > Mollusca > Bivalvia > Adapedonta > Hiatellidae > Cyrtodaria > Cyrtodaria siliqua. Next base: position 43,777 of record JAWPHD010006005.1, read on the forward strand.
TTTTTAACAAAATCAAGGGCCATAACTCCTCTGTTACTGGTCCGATCTGGTTGTTTTTTAACCTTTCCAAGCTGTCATCAACAATTTAGCAATCTGTAAAGTTTAGTAAAGATCGGATGAAAAATGAAGGCCCTAGTGTCTTAACGAGGCAAAATATAGCATTTTTAACTAAACCAAGCGCCATAACTCCGCTGTTACTGGTCCGATATGGCTGGTTTTCACAAACTTGTCCAAGCTTTCATTGATATTAATAATCTCGTAAAGATTGGATGAAAAATGAAGGCCCTATCGTCTTAACGAGGCAAAATGCATCTTTAAATAAATCAAGGCCATAACTGCTGTTACTGGTCCGATCTGGCTGGTTTTCAGTCTGCACGGAAGTTTAGGAAAATTGCATAGTCCAAAACGGAATTTCATAGTCCGAAACTAAAGAACCAACTAGTTGGAAAAGAAAATCAAAATAACACGAGGACGAGATTCATAAATAATATCAACAATTTATATCGAAGTCCTAATGTACAGGCTTTCATACTCCTCCCTGGTGTAGTCTGACATTTCATCTCACAAAGACTTTTTTATCTAATGGTCCGATCGGACTATGTATTTGTAGCAGTTTAATAGTCCGTACGAAAAAGTTATAGCCTCGGGCTCGGACTATGTGTTTATTTCGCAGACTGGGTTTTCAAACTTGTCCGAGCTTTCATTGATATTAACAATCTGGTAAAGTTTGGAAAAAATCAGTTGAAAAATGAAGGCCCTATCGTCTTAATGAGACAAAATTTAACGACGGACAACGGATGGAAGGACGACAGACAACTCGCCATCTCATAAGCTCTGCTGACCCTTGGCCAGAAGAGCTAAAAATCAGGGAGAAACTGATTAATGAAGGGACTGGTCTAACGCTAGACAAATGCATCGACATAGCCCAGACATATGAAATGAGCCAAGCTCAGATGAAGGATCAGACCCGTTGGACATTCATGCAATTAAGAAATGGAATGCACGACTGACAAGAAGACCCTCTACAGGAAAGACATGGTCCACGATACTCCCATCACAGCCAGTCTAATAAGAAGCAGTCCGAGAGACAGCAATATCCCCGGCTGCAGTGTTTTTTCCTTTATAGCTGTAGAACCCATATTTGGGTGCTTTGTTTAAAGGAAGTTTTATCAGTGCACATAAAGCAGAAAGTAAAATGAACAAAAAATGAGAGCATAACACTACAAAAGGCAGTAACTCTAATTTCAATCTCGATATATTTATTGTTACTGCCCTCTGCACTTCCTTTTATTGCTCTCTATCTTTGTGGGAAGTTTCATTCCAGTCCCAGAAGTAGTTTTTAAGCTATGCACCCGACAAGAATAAGTATAAAATAACAAAGGGCAATACTCTTATTTAAATAAACATATTCTTGCATTCTCCACATCCACTTATTGCTCTCATTCATTGTTTCATTGCAGATCCATTAGTAGTTTTGGAGCTATGCTTTGGATAAGAATATTAAGTATAGAATTACAATGGCCAATAACTCTTTTGTCCCTGAAGATCGAGTTATGGTTATTGCAATTTTCGCTTCATCTACCATGTATACTTGCCCTCTACCATTGTGTGATGTTTCATTCCAGTCTAGTGTTTTTGAGTTATGCTCCGGACAAGAATTAGAAGTATAAAATTACAAAGGTCAATAACTCTCAAATAAATGAAGACAGAGTTATGGTTCTTGCATTCTGCACATACTCTCATAGCCTTCTATCATTGTGTGAAATTTGAATGGAGTCCCATTAATAGTTTTCGAGTTATTAAGCGAACACGAAATGGGACGGACGGACGTACGGACGGACATACGGACGGATGAAGGGTATTACTATTTCGTACTTCACATGCTTCTCGAAAGACCAATGCCCAACTCATGGTCAAACGTTAAATTACTGTCAAAAATTGAATCATTTTGCAACAGTGTGTAGGAAAAAGACTATGGATAATTCAAACCATAGGTGTAATGGCAAACATGTTCACCAGGTAACAGGCAGTTCAGATCTAGACCCTAGTTCAGACCAAGAGTATGACTCTGATTTCTACGTCGACTCAATCAGGTAAGATCAGTCACGTGGACGACTCAATCAGGTAAGATCAGTCACGTAGCCAGGCTTTTGCCACTTTGCCAATTGGTCCTCATGCTAAACAGGTCAAAATGAAAATAGAGTCTGGATCACAGGCCAACATTCTTCCCTTGGAGACATTCCTGTCCTTAAACATTCATGGTCCATTGATCCCGGCCAAAAAGCAATTTACTGCTTATGATGGCAAACCCCTTATGGTTACAGGGTGCATCATACTGCAATGTTTCTTTCACGATGTGCAGCTGCACCAGGAGTTCTTTGTTGTAGAAACTTCCTCTACTCCAATTGCAGGTCTTGATACCAGTCTATCACTCAATCTGATCAAGCTTGTACATGTATATGCTGTCGACTCTGACTATCAGCCCAGCACGCCACATGACAAAAACTCTGTCTTGTCAGAATACAGTGATAAACTCACCCATGTTGCAGATAACACCCCTTACATTACTAGATCTGGATGAACTGTCAAACCTACAAAACAAGAGATGTTCACCCCCACTTCAACAACCACCACACAAACATTACTGCCAAGTTTTGAGTACCAGCTGTTTTTTTGAGTTTAGAGCCAAGCAATTTTTAGTGAGTTTTCACATATACACAGTGTATCACTGGCAGTTATCCTTGTATATATGTAGGTATTTTACATTTAGCTTTCACATGGGTTGCTTAATTTGCATATTTTTCATCAAAATAATGTATACAATATGTGAGTTTAAAAGAGTGAAAATAAATCATTTTTTTTGTTTTAATTAGAATCAAATTTAATCTTAATATTCATTCAATAAAGGGAGGTAATTTAAAAAAATAATTTTAAATCAATATTGTTATTTAGGTTTAAATATAGAAACATCACAACATACTTGTATATTAAAAACAATAGGCCCAAGAGGGCCTGTATCGTTCTACTGGACATCCCCGGGGCCCACATTTGACCACAGGTTCACCATTGAAACAAGAGGGCCAAGATGGCCCTAAAGCGATCACCTGAGTACTGGCACATTACCGAACTTCTTCGAAATCGTATGGTCATATACAATCTGTGCAAGTTTGGTTAAGATTGTTCAAGAAATGTGGGCTCTGTTGTGTATAACAACATTGATATAGACAGTTTAAGACACAACATTGATATAGACAGTTTAAGACACTGACGTTTGGTAAAGATCAAATACAAAATGAAGGTGCTAGAGAGTAACACCTCTGAGAGCTGTGTGCTTTGTGGTTTCAGAGAAGAAGGTTTTTTAAGTTTTTCCCTATACAAGCCTATGTAAAACTGTGACCCCGGGGCGGGGCCAAATGTGACCCCAGGGTCATCATTTGAACAAAATTGGTAGAGGACCATGAGCTTATAGCAAATGCAAAATATTAAACCTCTTGCAGTTTCAGAGAAGATTTTTTAAGTTTTTCCCTATACATGTACATGTCTATGTAAAACATGTGACCCTTGGGGCGGGGCCAATGTGACCCGAGGGTCACCATTTGAACAAACTTGGTTAAGGACCATAAGCTTAAAGTAAATGCAAAATATCAAACCTCTGGCTCTTGTAGTTTCCGAGAAGATTTTTAAAACAAAAATCCTATTTAAGTCTATGTAAAACTGTGACCCCTAGGGCGGGGACAAACTTGACCCCAGGGTCACCATTTGAACAAACTAAGTAGAGGACCATAAGCTGATGCTTCATGTCATACACGAGAGCTCCGTGCCATGTGGTTCCAGAGAAGATTTTTTTCAGTTTTTCCCTATACAAGCCTATGTAAAATTGTGACTTCGGGGCGGGGCCAAATGTGACCCCTGGGTCACCATTTGAACAAACTTGGTAGAGGACCATAAGTTTATAGTTAATGCAAAATATTAAACCTCTGGCTCCTGCAGTTTCAGAGAAGAAGATTTTTTAAGTTTCTCCCTATATATCTATGTAAAACATGTGACCCTTGGGGCGGGGCCAAATATGACCCGAGGGTCACCATTTGAACAAACTCGGTAAAGGACCATAAGCTTATAGTAAATGCAAAATATCAAACCTCTGGCTCTTGTAAATTCCGAGAAGAAGATTTAAAAAAAAAAAATCCTATATAAGTCTATGTAAAACTGTGACCCCCGGGGCGGGGACAAATTTGACCCCAGGGTCACCATTTGAACAAACATAGTACAGGACCATAAACTGATGCTGCATGTTATACATGAGAGCTCTGTGCCTTGTGGTTTCAGAGAATAAGATTTTTTAAAAGTTTTTTCCTATATGTCCATATGAAAAACATGCAAAATCTCAATATACAAACTTTGGATCCCCGGGGCACGGCCATTTTTGACCCCCGGGACTTCATTTGAACAAACTTGATAGTCTAGGCGTTGGCGATCATTTTAAAAGAGAAACTGTTGAAATCTGTCCAGCGGTTCTGGAGAAGAAGATTCGACCATATATAGTAATGGCGGCCATCTTGGATGTCGCGCTGACCTAATTTTAACAAATCTAAAAAGCATTCATCTAAGGATCATCCATATGAAGTTTGGGCAAAATTAGCCAAGCGGTTTTTGAGGAGAAGTCGCTTGAAGAAAAGTTAACGCCGACGCCGGCCGGACGCAGAGTGATCCCAATAGATCACCTTGAGCCTTCGGCTCAGGTGATCTAAAAACTTGGTAGAGGATCCAAAAGCTGATATTAAATAAAATTAAAACTTTATCTCTTGTAGTTTTGAAGTTCTTCCCTATAACTCGATGTAAAACTGATCCAACAAAGGCAAAAACAAATAAAAAATATTTAAAAAATATATTTAAAATCAAAAACAAAATAAAATCCAAAAAATATATTTAAAACAATTGAACCCATAAGCCAAGGTTTCCTACGAATATTTTTTTTTTTAGAGATTTGTTTTTACAAGTTCTGTTACCATGGCAACCGCATTTCTTAGGCGAATCTACCCAAAAGGTGAGGTGTATAACTACACCATGAGACAAACATTCTTGCCAAGTTTGGCATTTGTAGTGCCAGCTTTTCTTGAGTTTTATGAAGACAAGTGATTTTTAGTGATTTTTTACAATTTTTGTTACCATGCTTAGCACATTTCTTATGCGAAGACAAGCGATTTTTAGTGATTTTTTACAACTGACATGTGGTTGCCATAACCACATTTCTTATGTGAATCTACCCAAAAGGGGAGGTGCACAACTACACCATGACACAAACATTCCTGGCAAGTTTCAAGTTTGTAGTGCCAGCTGTTCTTGAGTTCTCACAAAGACAAGAAGATTTCTGGATGGACCGACCGACAGACCCTTCGGGAAGTGGGGCATAATTATTGATTTGTAAACCTTTAAACAAAGAAAATCAGTGTTGAAAAAACAGTGTTAAAAAAAACATGTGAAATTCATGTTATCATTAGAATCCATTACGTGGTCCCGCCTTAACTCTATTAAGCGATGGGAAAGCTTATATTTGCAGCATTTAATAATGGATATTTCGACAATAAAACATGTGATAACCTGTTTAAAATTACCTATTAAATGTCTTAAGTTTACATTAGGTTAACATTTTTAGCCGAAATAAACATACCCCAGCCAACCCCGTTTTCGCTTCTTGGAGAAGGAGTTGGATGGGGTATGAAAGTTAATACTCGGACCACGTAATGTGGCAACAAACAGTGATATCTGAACAGTGTATAAAGTGGCAGTTCAGCTAGAGTGTGAGCAATGCACAACTTTTAAAATATTGACAGTGATTAGCATTGTGAAATACTCTATGCTAAACAATTCATCATTACTGTTGTATTATATTACATTCTGTTTATCTGATTGGTCATTCTTCAACAGTTACAATTTTTAATACTTACTCGGTGTTAAACACAATTTTTTAAAATTGTATATCTTCATTTTCTAAGAATAGAGATGTAACAGTATTAGTCACTACTTGAATGTTAAAGCCCCCTTTAAGGTAACTACGTGTACTAAAAGTTATCTCCCTTCATGCACTCGATATTGACTAATCAGAATGCTTCTGCTATTCACTTCCTCTTCAATAATAAACAATGAATAAGTGTTTTGAAGTGTAGGGAACGCTCCAAAGTTGGAACGAATGCAAGCGGGAGGTTCACCGGATACCGGAAGTTGTTACCGGAAGATGTATAAAATATGTTTCAGAATTGTTTTGGAAGATTCCGACATACTAGTTTAAAGGATTTGACGGGGAAGGTGATTATTTTTCGGATGGATTGACAGTGTTTACGCAGGCTGTTCCATTACTGTGCCGGATTCATATGTTTGGCAGCGAGTGCAGGAGTTTAGTAGTCAGTTTTCATGTTCTACTTTCAGCTTTTGAAGCCTTGCAGAAATCATTTGTAGATTGATATCCGACGGGTGTTTAGAGCCAAAGCGCCTAAATGGGGGATATCTTGCCAGGGACAGCAGATACCCCACAAGTAATAATTACTTGAATTGCAAAACTATCATGGCAGCAGTTTATACACAGTTTGTCGATACCACCGCTATGAATTATATTTTGGATTAAATATATTAAATCAATAAAAATAGTCTAGCCCATTCGTAGACATTTAATATTCTGCTTCGGATGCAGTTTATAATTAAAGTGGTGATAATAAATAGTTTGGTATCTCTCACATTTATTATATATTACTTTTTGTTAGTACACCCTTAGAGTAATTAAACAATGGCCTCTCACGTGCAATCTGTGAAAATTAATTTCTGTGAGAAGGAAGATCTACTCATGACCCCCAACGTTGGCAAGAAGATAGCCAGACACATTATGCGTCTACGGGAATTGCATGGCAACATCTCCTATGAGATGCTTTAATCGATTCCAAAATGTAAGGCGCAAAAAAGGCGGGGCTACATAAGCTTCGAACCAAATCTGCATATACCACGGTTGAATCTCAAATTGAACCAAGCAGAATTAGATCGCAAGTTTGTGGAGGACATGAAAAGGACGCTGAGGCGAAAACTGTTGCTGGTTACTATGGCGCACCACCTTCAGGAGAATGACGGTGAGGACGAGGCCATGGCACCCCCCCTCCAAAATCATCGGCCAAACACACCGGAAAGACAACCCCAACCAAGACAGCAAGTAGCCCCTACTACCCATCGTCACCATGGAATGACGGTGATGGAGAGGAAGCGAGCCCTAAGACGAGGGTGTTGAAAAATGAGTATACCGGAAGTGTTTCAGACAAGATTGGCTTAAAACTGTCGTCTATACCGAAAACACTAATTTTTGACGGCAAATCAAACTGGACTGTTTTCAAGCAGAAATTTGGCCGATATGCAGCTGCATCTGCTTGGACAGAGAAACAATGCTGGGATTCATTAAGTTGGAGCCTTTCGGGTAGAGCGAAGGAATTTTACGCCAGCCTGATCGAGACGGATGAGGATACGCCGTTCCCGGAGTTACTGAAGAAACTGGAGAAGCGCTTTGATGCCAAGGAGTTGCCGGAAGCAGCTTTTGCTAGATTTCAGCAATCATACCAGGCAGAAGACAAAACATTAGAAGATTGGGGGTTAGAAAGCTAGCCAATAAAGCATTTAAAAACCTCCCAGAGGAGCGAATCTTTAAACAGACCGTCATTAAATTTTGCCAAGGATGCGAAGACAAAGCGGCGGGTCAACATGCATGTACTCTGGCTCCATGGATGCAGCGATGGATACCATTCGATGTTACAAATATGTACACAAGGCTATGTACGGCAAACAGGCAGGACCCAGGGAGACGAGACTGAAAAAAGTCCTAGGACCTGCACTGTTCTGCAGGACAACAGTGGCACGGATGAAGATTCTCCTGTCTTCAACGTGAGACAGTGTAGGCTAGCACTAAAGCCAGAGCAACAACAGCTTCAAGAGCAAGATTCAAGACTGAAGGGTCTTAAAGAGGGGATGTCGCGAATGGCAATGGGATTGGAGAAAGTGGCCAAAGAAGACGGGTGGGTTGCTGCCGGGGACAAGCGAGCTAACCGATCACGGCCGTCACCGTCCCGAAAGTCCCCTTCCCCAAGTGCGGGGGATCGGAAGTGCTTCTATTGTGGGAGTGCGGAGTATTTTAAGCGAGATTGTCCCATGTACCAGGACAAACAACGGCATGTGTCATTCAAAGCCGATCCGGACGATTTAAATGCCTCAAGTTCGGGAAAGGAGGCCGAAGACCGACCCGGGGAATAGAAAATGGCCATGTACAAGCCATCCGATGGGACTCAAGGAAGACCATTTGGGCTTAGGTGAAGACAGAATAAAAATGGGACATGGAAGACCATTTTGGCCAGACTAATAGTAAAATCAATCAAGACTTTTCTACTCTAGAAACCACTGAAACAAGTAAAAAGGCAGCAACATATACGGGACTCGAGGAAGACAAGGAAGACATGGAAAAGGTGTTGGATGTCCATCATACGGCTTCTCCACAAGGGGATATATCACGCCTCTTCAGTGATTTGGCAGGGGTATCAAACACACTAGTATCGGGGCATAATTCATTGACTGAGCCTAAAACAGAGAACCAGTTCATTGCTACCGAGCCTGCAAGCCCTGTAGATGTAGACCAGGATGTTGTTCTTGTTAGTCATGTGAAGTCGACTTCACTATTTCAAAAGCCAATATCAGTGGGAGATAGGACAGTGGAAGCAGTGGTAGATACAGCTGCGGAGGTGACCATCATTTCAGACAAGCTGTATGAATCACTGAGGGATCGACCACCAAAGATAAAGGATATCCGGAGGCGGGCAGCAGAGCGAGAGCTGGTGATAAAAGGGTTCGTGGTGGGACCAGTACCATTAAGATTGGGTCATTAAATTGTTAACAAGCATGGAGCCAATCTGAATATGAACTCAAGCTGCCTGACAATTGAGGGGGAGAAGATACCTACGAGGGTTGGCAATCAGGTCAAAACTCCCAGAGCAGCACCGGTACCAATAATGAAAACGGTAGTGATCCCACCACATTCCATACTTAGGGTTTAATGCAAGCTAAGTGACAACATGCCAGACTATGTGGTGGAACCAACGGAAGGATTGAAAGTAATGATCCCCAGAACGTTACACTGCGGGGACCATGCACTGTTAATCTGTGTTGCAAATAGGTCGTGAGGAAAGAAAAAGAGATAGCAACGGCTGTGGAAGCAGATGTCATAGATCTCATCCATCCATTAGTATAGCCAAGAACAGGGCGCCGCTGATACTGGATTATCGGTAAGTCATACCTCTAACTAACCGTGAAATACAATAGACCTTATTCTTGACCCAAATTGTTATTGAAGTTATTTTGGGAACAACAACTGTATTCTCAGAGTGGAACATTTGGTATGAGGTAGAACCCAATGATCATACGATGGTGCTTATACATTAGAAATAAAACTTTGAATTGAATTGAATTGAACTGGGGTTTTAAGGCGCACCAACACATGAAAAGGTTATACAGCGCTTAAAAGGCATGAACATGCCAGGCTCATGTTCCATGTACATCGGGATAAAATATGGAAAATGGGCCTAGAACCTTCTCACCCTGAAATGCAGCAAATTCTATCGTAGAAACTCCATTTACCATGGAGCCACGTTATTGTTTTTCTGCCACTGCTCTTTTGATGTGAGCGAGATAGCACCTGAAACAATGCAGGGATCATGATGAAGACCTTTAATGAACATAAACAAAAAATGATAAAATGAACATGAATTTGGGGGATTCTACCCCTCTGCCTATCCCTCCAAAGGGATCTGCAGTGGCCCTATTCTTTGTCCCGTGACCAAACGGGGCCCCGAGAACCACACGGGGCAAATAAAACTTTGAAAGTGTATGATGTATTGAGAGGAAATGGATTTGTAACTTTGCTCTGTAACAAGACACTGACTGTTCACATTACATTAAATCGGAATTGAGATTTGAACTTGATGTGCTTATGATTTTCAACGAAGAAGCCATTAAAGATGCATGTTTGAATGCACATGTATTTTGTTGGCATGTTATTGATGAAATCAGGGAAGACTTGGAGTATGATAAACATTCAGGAGAAAGAACTGGATATTTCAATTTAGATTCAATTGCAAACAGTTTGACAGACTTTTAATTTAGATTCAATTGCAAACAGTTTGACGGATTTGGAAAAATCCTGTTCTAGTGTATCAAAGTATATGTCAGTTCTAATGGTAATAGAAAACACTTCAGGTATAAGGTTTCCTTTGGCTGGTTTTGCAACAATGTGCATCACAGCATATTTTCTTTATCAGTTTATCTGGACAGCAATCATGTAAAGATGCAATTTACGTAAGAAGTCAAACTTGGAATTTTTTAAAAATTGATAATGTGATTCTTATAAAATAAGCATCAAATTAAGTCATTAGGCCATGAAGTTAATAAACTTAGACGGGACCTGCGGAAGATCCACCAAAGTGGTATTAAGCTGAAGGTCCACGAAGAAATTGCGCTCAACGATTGATGTCCTCATGTAATAAGGATGAAGAGATGCCTTACTCTCACCCAAATTGTTATCAAAGATTGTTCTGGGAACAACGGAAGAGTGGAAAATTTGGAATGATCATACGATGGTACTTATATACATTAGTCGTTAAACTTTCAAAGCGTATAATGCATTGAGAAGAATTGTATTCATAAATGTGCCCTGTAACTAGACTCTTGACTGTTCTCATTACATTAAATCTAAATTGGGATTTTAACTCTTTGCACCTGTGATGCAGAAGCCATTTAAAATGGCATGTTTGAAGGTACATATAAATGCTGTTAAGGCCACAAAAAATTAATTACCTGGTTCTCAGGCCACTTTTTCTGAGAAGAGATGCGGGCGGGCGCATTTTTTTTTTATACAATTTTACAGTGGTCAACAGACACGCGTGCGATTTTTTTAATCCAAACTTTAATTGCAATACATCAGACTGTGAGCCATACACTTTTTTGTTACCATCTCAAGGGACAAATTCTTACTAGTACCATGTTATTAAGCACCTGGTAGGGAAACAAAAAATCCATGATAGCAGTGTGAACAGGGTAGCTGATTCCTGTTATTAGAGTTATCTCCCCCTTTTAAGCAAAACTCTTGTTTCTTTAAACAAGAGGCCCAAGAGGGCCTGTGAACGCTCTACTGGCTGTTATACCATTGATGAATCGAGTCGTACTACATGGTGTCTAGAGTGTACACAAGGTTTTTCAAGTATTTGACGTAGTGACCTAGTTTTTGACCCCATGGGACCCATTTTCGAACTTGACCAAAATATAATTAAGACAACATTTCGACAAAGTTTCATCAAGATCGGGTCAGAAATATGGCCTCTAGAGTGTACACAAGGTTTTTCAAGTATTTGACCTAGTGACCTAGTTTTTGACCCTGTGTGACCCATTTTCGAACTTTAGCAAGCTATAATTGAGACAAATATTCTGACAAAATTGCATCAAGATCGGGTCAAAAATATGGCCTCTAGAGTGTACACACGGTTTTTCCAAAGTTTGACCTAGTGACCTAGTTTTTAACACCATGTGACCCATTTTTGAACTTGACCAAGATATAATTAAGACAAACATTTTGACAAAGTTTCATCAAGATTGGGTCAGAAATACGGCTTCTAGAGTGTACACAAGGTTTTTCAAGTATTTGACCTAGTGACCTAGTTTTTAACCCCATGTGACCCATTTTCAAACTTGACCAAGATATAATTAAGACAAACATTCTGACAAAGTTGCATCAAGCTCGGGTAAAAAATATGGCCTCTAGAGTGTACACAAGGTTTTTCCAATATTTGACCTAGTGACCTAGTTTTTAACTTCATGTGACCCATTTCCGAACTTGATCAAGATATAATTAAGATAAACAATTTGACAAAGTTTCATCAAGATTGGGTAACAAATATGACCTCTAGAGTGTACACAAGTTTGTTCAAGTATCTGACCTAGTGACCTAGTTTTTGACCCCACATGACCCATTTTTGAACTTGACCAAGATTTCATTGAGACAAACATTCTGACAAAGTTTCATGATGATTGCATCAGAAATGTGGCCTCTAGAGTGTACACAAGAAAAGTTAACGGACGACGGAAAACGGACAACACACCTTTCCATAAGCTAAAAACAAACTTTACCGAGCTGTTATTGACATTAACAATCTGGTAAAGTTTCGTAAAGATCGAATGAAAAAAAATATGGCATCTAGAGTGTACACAAGGTTTTTCAAGTATTTGACCTAGTGACCTAGTTTTTGACCCCATGGGACCCATTTTCGAACTTGTCCAAAATATAAATAAGACAACATTTCGACCAAGTTTCATCAAGATCGGGTCAGAAATATGGCCTCTAGAGTGTACACAAGGTTTTTTAAGTATTTGACCTAGTGACCTAGTTTTCGACCCTGTGTGACCCATTTTCGAATTTTAGCAAGCTATAATTGAGACAAATATTCTGACAAAATTGCATCAAGATCGGGTCAAAAATATGGCCTCTAGAGTGTACACAGTTTTTCCAAAGTTTGACCTAGACCTAGTGACCTAGTTTTTAACCCCATGTGACCCATTTTCAAACTTGACCAAGATATAATTAAGACAAACATTCTGACAAAGTTGCATCAAGCTCGGGTCAAAAATATGGCCTCTAGAGTGTACACAAGGTTTTTCCAATATTTGACCTAGTGACCTAGTTTTTAACTTCATGTGACCCATTTCCGAACTTGATCAAGATATAATTAAGATAAACAATTTGACAAAGTTTCAAGATTGGGTAACACATATGACCTCTAGAGTGTACACAAGTTTTTTCAAGTATTTGACCTAGTGACCTAGTTTTTGACCCCACGTGACCCATTTTTGAACTTGACCGAGATTTCATTGAGACAAACATTCTGACAAAGTTTCATCAAGATCGGGTCAAAAATATGGCCTCTAGAGTGTACACACGGTTTTTCCAAAGTTTGACCTAGTGACCTAGTTTTTAACACCATGTGACCCATTTTTGAACTTGACCAAGATATAATTAAGACAAACATTTTGACAAAGTTTCATCAAGATTGGGTCAGAAATACGGCTTCTAGAGTGTACACAAGGTTTTTCAAGTATTTGACCTAGTGACCTAGTTTTTAATCCCATGTGACCCATTTTCAAACTTGAACAAGATATAATTAAGACAAACATTCTGACAAAGTTGCATCAAGCTCGGGTCAAAAATATGGCCTCTAGAGTGTACACAAGGTTTTTTCAATATTTGACCTAGTGACCTAGTTTTTGACCCCACATGACCCATTTTCGAACTTGACCGAGATTTCATTGAGACAAACATTCTGACAAAGTTTCATGATGATTGCATCAGAAATGTGGCCTTTAGAGTGTACACAAGCAAAAGTTAACGGACGGACGGACGGACAACACACCATCCCATAAGCTCTGCTGGCCCTTGGCCAGTAGAGCTAAAAATAGTTCTCGCTGAAACTAGAAGAGCTACAGGTCTAATATTTTGCGTGTATTATACATTTAGGGTCCTCTACCAAGTATTTATAAAATGGTGACCCCAGGGTCAAATATGGCCCAGCCCCGGGGGTAAATGTTTTTAATACAGTTATATAGGAAATCTTTAAAAATAAATAATTTATTCTAAAACTGTAAGAGCTAGAGGTCCCATATTATGCATGAAGCATAAGCTTATGGTACACTAGCAAATTTGTTAAAATGTTGACCCTGGGGTCATATCTGGCTCCGCCCCAGGGGTCATATATTTACATAGAGTCATATAGAAACACCTTTAAAATCTCTTCTTTAAAAAAAACATCAGCGAGAGATCTACTATTTTGCATATTGTACAAGCTTATGGTTCTCTACCAATTTGGTTCAAATCGTGACTCTGTGTCCAACTATGGCCCGGTTCTGGGGTTAAAGTTTTACAAAGACTTATATAGGAAAGTCCATAGAAATATTCTTTTTTCTGATAATACAAGAGCTAGAGGGTAATACAATGCATGTAGCATAAGAGTATCGATCTCTACCAATTTATTTTGTTCAAATGGTGATCTTATGGTCAAATTTCGCCTGGTCCCGGGGGTCACATATTTACATAGAGTTATGTAGGAACGTCTATAAACATCTTCTCTGAAACTACAAGAGCTAGAGGTGTAATATGCTACATGTAGCTTAAGATTATTGTCCTATACCAAATAATCTAAATGGTGTGCCTTGAATCAAGCCTGGAATCAAATTTGGCCCTGTCCCGGGGGTCACACTATAACATTGAATTATATAGGAAAACATATTCAAACAGCTTCTCTGATACTTCAAAAGCTAAATAATAGTTCGCATGTACCCTCTACCTAGTTCGTTCAAATGGCGACAATGGGGTCAAATATGGCCACTATGGGGGTCACAGTTTTACAGATGTATATAAAGAAATTGTTATTGTTTCTTAAAATATGAGAGCACTTTGAGACAAGGCGAGTTGGTCTCTTGTTTATGGATTGAAGTTGTACACTTTTCATAAAATCACTTCAAACGTTTTAAGCGAACTGAAATATATAGAGAATGTGACTTTTGATAAGGTATTCCATTATGAAGACTTAATTAACCATGTTTACAAATCGCATATTGAATAAATCCACGAACTAAAATCACAAAGTAGACCACTGCATTTTCGATAAATTGCACAAAAAAAAACAGAAAGAAAAAGAAAAGGTATTTTACGGTTTAACTGTTGATTTTAGGTGTTTGTTATACAAATTTTAAAAATAACCCGCCAAATTACGACAAAATTACACTACAAAAACAGTTTATCAAAACTCTATCCAGGTGTTCATCTCATATAATAATGCATATGTGTCGCCTAAAAGTATATGTTTATTCATGGGTTTTTGTAATATCCGTAATTGAATATTGAAAATGAATTATCCATTTATTTTTTTTGTCTGGCTGGTTAAAGCTTTTTATATTGTATCTATAGAGTTTTGATTCCCAAACGATGTAAGTTATGTATATATCTCGTGGTCAGTAGGTTTAGAAACGATGTACATATGTTGTAAAATGTGACTGTTGTTGGCGGGATAGCTACTTTAACTGCAGTAGCACCGGTATGTCGGATATAGCTTTTAGAGTAAACATTAGTAAACTAACCATGATCACTAAATGTAATCTATCTCGATGCACTGGGTACCGATTCTTATCTGGAAGCGTTTACATTTTTTTTCATATCTTATATGTATGTTATATTGTCACATTAAGTTATATTATTTAAATCAGATATGTACTGAGTATTCTTAATTGTCCCGTTTTATTCCAAGGCATTAATTCAAAAACAGCAATGAGCTGGGCATATATAAGGCTTGCAGGCATATTGCAACTCGACATACATGAACTTGATGCTAACTTGCTAGATAAGAGAGACCGGTGTGAACCCAGCTTCTTGGATATAACCTTTATGACAGATTAACATTTTAGTTGTATGTATTTTAATGCAGTCATCCTGCTTGAGCGCATACAGGCCGGTTGATGCAGTGGATAGCACGGGGGACTTTAAATTCAGAGGACCCTGGTTCAAGCCTCAACGGAGTCAGTGAATTTTGTCGGTGTGTTCTTGGGCAAGACACTTTCATCCTCGTCCATCGGATGGGGAGTAAACCAGGCGATCCCGTGTATCGCTTGTTTTTTTCTCCCATCATGTTAAAGAAACATAGGTGTCTATTCGTCAGTAGGGCAGGTTCCTAAACCGTCAGTAGGGTAGGTTCCTAAATGCATATATATCCCACACACACACTCCCTCTCTCTTCATTGGCAATACACCTTCTTTTTTAGGTAATAATCATTCCACTTGCACTTGCATGCGCAATAGTAGGGTTGATGCTTACTATCATAGGTTAATTCCATACTCTAAATAAGTACGGAGAACATCACAACCTATGTTTAGATACATATCCTAAGCAGGTGATATTGTAGCAACTGCACCAATACTAACAAATAGTTGCCATGGTAAGTAGTTAGTACAGTGATCTGGGTATCACCCTAAAGATATTTCTTCGTCGAAGCCGTGTGATTCCAGGGCAAGAATATGACCATTGCATATCCAGGCATATGGGTAAAATTTCCCCGAATTCATGTTAATTTTGTCATTTTTGTTCATTATTTTCATCATGAAACCTGTATTGTTTCAGGTGCTACTTCAGTGGTGGCAGTGATCGTGGCTCCAGCGAAAATGGGGTGTTTACTAGAGAATTTGCAGCAACTCTGCAGTTCTGCTGGTAAGAAGGTTCTAGGCACATTCTGCAAATTTTTATCTAGATGTTAATGAAGAGTGAGCCGGTCGAATGTTCATTCCTGTTGGCGCCATATAACATGTTTGTGTTGGTGCGCCGTAAAACCCCAATTCAAATCAATTCATCTTCGTCGATTCTTTTTTCAGTAACACAAAAATGGTTCGTGTAAATGCATATACTACTATTTTTACATATCATATGCAGAATTCTTCATTGTGTTGTATATGGGTGGGGTAATTCAGGTTTAAAAATCCTTAAAATATGCATAAATTGTAATTAAAAAGTATTAAAATAGACAACTTTTAAGATTTTTCGTTGCAATATGCAATGTTTAATTTATGTATATATGTGTAATACATAATCCAAATGTGTAATCATAATAAGTATTGCCATGACGCATACACCTAAAAAATACTTTTGTTAAAAAAAAACACGTTAAACCGCACATTTTCTTTATCTAGAATCCTTTGGACTAGAATCCATTGCTTAGTACTTAATTTCATCAATATATCATAGCAATCCCTTATTCATATTATAATATTATTTAAATCATGTAGAAAGGTTGTAAATTACTGATTCTTACAAGTTTACACTTATATTGTAAAAACTATTAACTAAACTAAATGCATAAAAATGTGTCAATAGTGGGTGGGGTAAATTGACTTCTAATTTGAAGCAAAATAGAGATTTTAAACTAAATTCAGTGCTAAAAAAGAGTTTATTTACGCTTTATGTAACTCAATGAATTGTAAACTTAAGTGCATCTTTAAAAAGTACATCAATAATTATTCACACAAGCATGACATTCAAAAGTGAACATCAAAAACGTATTTGAAATCGCTACAATGATAACCTATTAATGTTCGATTTTTTTTATATAAGCTACCTGTTCCAGATTGCTATCATGGAAAAATGTAATCTATATACATTGCTCTTTT
Source organism: Cyrtodaria siliqua (assembly GCA_037043455.1). Lineage (NCBI taxonomy): Eukaryota > Metazoa > Mollusca > Bivalvia > Adapedonta > Hiatellidae > Cyrtodaria > Cyrtodaria siliqua. The sequence continues at coordinate 61,043 of JAWPHD010006005.1, forward strand.
CAAAAAGTGATGGTAGAATTTGTCCCTTGAGTTGGTAACAATATCGAAAATTTTGGGTCCTGGCTCAAGGCCTACATGTATTGATGCAAAATATCTCGAAATACATGTGCAATAACCAGTTGGATCAGCTCAGCTCTATTGTCGATCATTACCTTATCATTTCTTCCCGACTTATGCTTCTTTCAATCACAATAAGTCCGTATATTTGTATTAGATCACGCATAAACTTCAATCGACGCGATGACACCGCCATTATTGCATGTAGTTGTGAGACTTTGTCGATTAGACGCTTGAATAAATCGCCTGTTCTGTAGCACCTACTAGTTCCAAGCGTCTCAAGCGTCTGACTCTCCTAGATTGGTACCCGTACGACTGCAACACTCAGAAGCTAGCGAGCAGAGCGGCAGATAGTCGGCCGCACACCAGTCTACCCACCAGGGGATTCCCCTGAGGTAGTTGCATGTAAAAGGATGCGGAACTTTTTTCTCGAAAATTCGGTAGCGCATTTCCAGTTTTTTATTTTTATTACTTTTGAGATAAAATCGGCAATGCGGCCCCAAACAAAGACATGTGGGCGGGCCTACTGAACCAGGTAATTAATTTGTTATGGCCTAATTGGCATGTTTTTGATGAATTAAATCAAAATCAGGGAAGACTTGGTGTACTAAAAACATTCAGAAATAATTGGATATTTCAATTAAGATTCAGTTGCAAACAGTTTGACGGATTTGGATTTCTTAAATTTGGATTTCTTTTTAAGAAATCCTGTTCCAGTGTAGCAAAGAATATGTCGGTTCTAATGCCAATGGTAAGAGGAAATACTTCTAGTTTAAGGTTTCCTTTGAAAGGTTTTGCATCGATGTGCATCACAGCAGATTTTCTTTATCCAGTTATCTGGAAGGCAATCTTGACACAGAGCATATTGAATTAGAAGTGCTATTCATAACCTGTGATGGTACATCAGTTAATAGATGCACGAATCTTGCTACTGATAGGGCATCTGCAATGATCGGCAAACATACAGCTGTGGGAAATCAAATACCCAGCAAGTATTCGCTATTCTGGATCCAAATACATTGTACGAACTACAGGCCTCTACATTAACTTTTGGATCCACTTGTCCTTCAGAAATCCACTTGTCCTGACCTATAATGAACTTGTCCGAATATGAAATCTCAATTTTTTACTGTAAAGGCATTAAAACATGTAAAATAAAGCAGTTGGGAACCAGAAAAGAATGATCTTTTATTGAAATATTTCGACATTTCTATTCAGAGATTGCGATCCGATGAAGCGTGATACATGTACACAATCCGCAAAGCGGTCGTATGTGATAGTCGCAAAATGTTCAAGTGATTTTTATTTTGTAAAATTTATGATGAGCGTACAATTAAACAACTTGATTTTGTTGTATTTTATTAACAATATTTTCACAACATAAGGAATGCTTTTTGTCATTCAAAATCGGGAGAATAAAACGTCAAATACAGGGATCCCAAGCAACGTGTTTCGACAAGCAACTATCTATATATACACTATCTATATATATCGACAGGGAAAATCCTGCCGCGCATGTGCAAATCTATCTAGTTTACCATCACTTCCTATTAGACAACACGCGCTACGATGAGGTTTGAATTTTGTCATTTGGCACGGGTTTTCAGCTTATTTTGGCGTGGGTTTTGATTTTTTTTTTTTTTTTTTTTTCTACTTGCCCTATCGGACAATCAGGATTTAGAATCAACTTGTACGGACCCAAGTCTGGGTTGTCAAAACCTATTGAACAAGGCCTAATGTCGAGCCCTGAGTTCACCGACTCGATATTGCAAACAGCTAAAGTATTCACTGGGTGGAAAATTTGGTATAAGGTGGCACCTAATGCTTATACGATGGCGCTTATACATTAGACATAAAACTTTGAAAGTGTATGATGCATAGAGAGGAGCTGGATTCGTAATTTTGTCCCAGGGTTTCCCCCAGACCGATATCGGATGTTGCATGTGACATGCTTTAATGTGCGGCGGCGAATTTGCGTCATCCTTTGATCTCAGCGACATCCCTTAAATCCCAAAGCAATATCACACTTGTAATCAATTGCTGTCCTGCGCGTGCCTAAATCTGATTGACAGGTGTATAGTCGCTCCCACTAAATAAGCTATCAGCCAATCATATTTGTGATAGACTGCTGATCACCACCTGTGACCTGACCAGTGACTTGTGTATACACTTGTTAGTGTTGAGCGGAATATGTTTATTAGGACACAGTGCTGTATTGATAAGAGATATGTGTTAATTGGGGTAATAATGTATATCGCTAGTAGCCTATTAATTGAAAGATTAAATATTGCTTCTGTGCGAACGGTGTTTCTGATTGATTTCACAGTTTGAGTTGAGTAGAACAATTGCCGAAAATGAATGTTTATGATCGAAAACAAACAAACATGATTGTTTCATTCTGCGAGGATTTGTATGCACGTAAACATGTCGAATCAAAAGAGGAAACTTGAAACTTCGTCTAGGCCAATAGCTAGTTTTTTTAAGAAACGCGCCGTAGACGAAAGCAACTCTGCCGGAATGCCCCGGCACACCGACGAGGAACCATCAATTCCAGCCCAAGCACACACAGGCCCGAGAAAGACAGGGATAGATGTGGAAAGAGGCATTCCCATGGCTGAATAAAACTGTCCACGATGTCCTTCCAAACCTGGCCAGATTATCAGCTGTAGGTCTACTCATACCATCCTCCACTGCTGGTAAGTATTTAAGTAACAAATTGAAAAAATGCATTTATTCAAATCTGGTAGATCTTCTCAATACCATCTTCCACTGCTGGCAAGTATTTAAATGACAAATTGAAAATATGCATTTAATCCAATTTAATGCATTTATTACAATTTAAAAACGAAACACAATAAACACACACAATGATGCATGATTGTTTACATCAATAAAGTTAACAAACAAGGAAATTAATGAAATTACTAGAGATTGAAATATTTAATTTGGTCTTTATTTATTACAACCATCATAACAGAGAATATAAAAGTATTTAAAACATTTCGACTGTGAACGAGGATTTTCAGCGATGAAGAGGGTGAAGACCACATACAGAAATAGGATGACAAACTCAACCTTGAACTCTCTCCTCCTCATCTCTATTCAGGGACCTGATGTGATGGACTTTCCTTACCAGAAGGCTGTCAGTAGATGGGCAGAAATGAGCCATCAACGATTAGCTTTGTAGACAATCAATATATGAACACAAAATGAGAAAGAAACTTTTATTTAATAAAGAGACATGGTCATTCGATTGGTGAACCAACTTCCATATCTATGACCAGCTGAGGCAACACAAAGTTTTTACATATTTGAAAATAAATAAATAGTGAATTTTCATTCAAATGGAATAAAAAAAATGGAAGAACTGTTTAAAAACCCACACTGCCAATTAGTAAGTTAAGTCATGTTAAGTGAATAAAATGACATAGTTATTAAGAAAAAAAAAAGAGTTGGTGTTGTTAAAATGTTTGAATTTTTTTTGACTTTTTATCATCATTAAACTATTTATTTAGAAGTTTGTGTTGTGAATGAGTTCTATTTTTGTTATATTAAAGTAACATTAAATGTCAATTAAAATGGCATACACCTCCACTAATACTGTTGATTAATTTCGTATAATTATATTTCTTATATTTGTATGACCATTTCGTTTTATGTCAAGATTAGTATTCTAGTATGTACCCGCTCGAATAATAAAACTACACGTGTTCTCAGATCATTGTTTCTCAAACAATTCCTTCTCCAACTAGTAGAAGAGGAAAACAAACTGTCAAGAAATGTTATGATAAGAATGCGCGACCGATGGAAATGCTAGAAATAGGACAATGTGTCTATTTTGAACATAAGAAGGGAGATAACTGGAGACAAGGTAAAATCACCGCCATATTGGGTGATCGAACATACACTGTCCAGGATCAAAACGGTGCTACATACAGACGAAACCGTGTACACATGAGGCCTACTAAAATAGAGGTTAACATTCGCGACAAATCACCTCATCGCGAAATCCAGACTAGCCAAATTATGAATGACTTGAACACTGTACCAACTGTTGCCAATCCACCAATACAACAAACACCCATGGTCAGTGATAACGCGCTCGTTGAAGATCAGCCACCCATTAACCAACCATACGTGGCACGCGATCGTCCCAAACGAACAACCAGGGAACCAACATATCTCAAAGACTATGTAAAAATTCTAGTCAAATAATATTCTAGTCAAAATAGAAATTCTAGTCAGAATTGTTTTAAATGATAAAAGAGACAAACTTTGCTATAGCAGCATATTTTCATATGTGGTTGTTATGATTAAATAACATTGTAAATATTTAGTAGATAGAACTTTTTTAGTGCTTTAGTTTTAAACAAATAGGACAGCTTTAAGCAAAGAAAAATAACTCCTGTTTTCATTTTAGAATTCTTGATATTCGAGTTACTTCCCTTTGAATCTATTGTTAATATTACTGTTAATTCTAAGACTTCTAGAATTTAATATGAATGTTTAAAATTTTTAAAACTAGTCATTGTTATTCTGTTAAAATAATTAATAATACAAATTTGTAACATTGATAACATTGAATTGTATTTGATACATTTGATTTCATGACATACATTTAAAAAATATAAAACTGACATGTTTTCATTTTCTTGTAAGAAAAAGGGATGTTGATTAATTTCGTATAATTATATTTCTTATATTTGTATGACCATTTCGTTTTATGTCATGATTAGTATTCTAGTATGTACCCGCTCGAATAATAAAACTACACGTGTTCTCAGATCATTGCTTCTCAAATAATTCCTTCTCCAGCTAGTAGAAGAGTTTAACAAATACTGAAAAAAATCCCCCTCCCAAACCCTCCCCGTGCGTGCTTATTTATGCACTTTCAGGAAAAAACATGCCTTCCTGTAACAAGACTGTTCATATTACTTTAAATCAGAATTGAGATTTCAACTCGATGCTCAAAGAAGAAGCCGTTTAAAATGGCATGTCTGAAGGTACACATTAATGCTCTGTTGGCATGTTTTTAACGAAATCAAAATCAGGGAAGACTTAAATGTATGATAAACATTCAGGAAAAAGATTTAGATATTTTTTAAAAAAAGAAATCATATTCCAGTGTATCAAAGTAAATGTCAGTTTTAATGGTAAGAGGACTGACTGAATTGGGTTTTAAGGTGCACCAACACATGAAACGGTTATATGGCGCCTAACAGGCATGAACATGCCAGGCTCATCTTCCATGTACATCGAGATAAAATATGGAAAATGGGCCTAGAACCTTCTCACCCTGAACTGCAGAGTTGCTGCAAATTCTATCGTAGAAACTCCATTTACGCTGGAGCCACGTTTATTGTTTTTCTGCCACTGCTCTTTTGATGCGAGCGAGATAGCAACTGAAACAATGCAGGGATCATGATGAAGACCTTTAATGAACATGAACAAAAAATGATGAAATGAACATGAATTTGGGGGGATTCTACCCCTCTGCCTAATCCTCCAAAGGGATCTGCAGTGGCCCTATTCTTTGCCCCGTGACCAAATGGGGGTACGAGGAAATACTTCTAGTATAAGGTTTCCTTTGGCAGGTTTTGCAACAATGTGCATCACAGCAGATTTTCTTGATCAGTTTATCTGAAAGACAATCATGTAAAGATTCAATTTACGTAAGAGAAAGTCAAACTTGCAATTTCTTAAAAATAGATAACATGATTCTTATACAATAAAATTTTAGGCATTCTGACGTGCCAAGGTATATTCTAATTAAGAAAATTTATCAAGAAAAGAATCAAATTAAGTTGTTAGGACATAAAGTTGATAAACTTAAAGGTCACTGGTGACCTGTGGAAGGAGATCAACTGAAGTGGTGTTAAGCTGAAGGTCCATGAAGACATTGCACTAAACGATTTGATGTCCTCGGTCAAAATGATCCATACGATATTTGTATCGATACAAAATGATCGATATTCGATATATCGTATGATATTTTCTGTAAGAGAAATGAATAAAAAATAAAGAGAAGTATACTAATACTCTGTAAGCTCTGTAGACATCTTTGTGAGCTTCCAACCTCTTATAAGGAATGTTGCAAGAATTGCAACCCTCTGCTTATAGAAGCGCTGAAACATGAGGTAAGTGGTTCTACCTCCTCACTAGCAGAGCTATTACGATGACGTCTAAAACGGGTAACTTCATTGTGATTATTGGTGCTCCAAAAATTTCAATTTTATTACTTCAAATAAATTTGGATAAAATGTGGTTTTATTTTAAAAATTAAAGTATCTACCAGTTTTTCAGTTATTTTTTACAGCTTATAAAGCCAAGTTACAGCATGGCCCGCATTTTATCCATAACCATTTCCCCTCCTCCACTAGCCCGCGTTTTAGACGTCATCTTAATCGCTCTCCTTGCGAGAAGGTAGAATTAATTTCCACCATATTTTAACGCTGCAGAAAAGCTGTTAACTCTTTTCTTTTTTCATTTTTTTATCAATATTTTGACGTTCAATACGATGTATCAATCGAACCCTAAATACCGGTATTCGATCTATATCGTGAACCAGTATGCACCCCTAATAACGATGTTCCGTAACAAGACTCTGAATATTTACATAACATTAAACCAGAATTGGGATTTCAAACTGACTTGCTTAGGATGCTCAAAGAAGCCGTTTAACATGGTATGTTTGAAGGCACATGTGTGATTATTGCCTGATAGCTATTGAATCACCATTTATTTTTGCTGGACAATCACATTGATCATCTGGGTCAAAGCATCACAAGGGCAAATGGTCTTAGGACGAATGCAAGAGTCGTGACGTCATCCATCTTTCCATTTCCGTTCTGCAGCTGAAACAACATTTATGTTTGAATTGTTCGAAGGTTTTTATCAAAACAGACAAAAATAATAATTATGTCGGGTCGTGGGAAACCACGGAAGGACGCAAAAAGAGTGAAGAGGATGTCTAGACAAGTGGCGATGGACGATGCAGCGAAAGAGATTGGCAGATGGGGTGGATGAATGGAGGAAGCACGAAGAGAGTGAAGATGAAGGACGTGGTGATGAACAAATACGTTTGGCAGGGGAGTGATTCATTGGATCAAGGTGATGTTGGAAAGCTGACACAACTGTCAATTTTGGGTTGTAATGGAAAAATCTGGGTCTCAATTTACTGATTGGCCTTCTTTTCTGGGTCTTTTTCTTTCTTTTTGTTTTTTTTCGACGTAAAAATGCTGAAAAAAACACATGTGTTTTATACATGTCCCCACATCGTTTTCAGAGACGCTTGCATTTCTATCACTATTTTAATTTTGAAGAATTTTACTGACATGATGATTGTGTCCTTCACAATGTAAACCAAAATGTGGCAAAATATAATTACAAACTGCGAAGAATACACATATTTACTGCATTCTGATTGGTTAGTCATTCTTAAAAGTGTCCTGTTATTTCTCAATAACACGTCAAAATAAAATAGTTCCAATTGCGCAGGCGCAGACTATACTTGAAGCCCAAAATTTTATTTGAGCGGCGAAAGGGGTCCCGGGTATGCTCAGGCTTCCAAACACTATATTAGGGAAAAAAATGCAACGGTACCGGCTTCTGATCTTCCACCTGGCTACGCCCCTGATTTTCTTTCCTATTTACGGTGACGTAACGAACGTTACATGACGTCACTTTTTTTAAATCATAACATCACAACGAATGTAAATAAACAGCAGATTTAAACAGATACTCAGTAAAGGTAAACACTTTGTCTTAATATTACAATCATTAACGTCTCACACCACAATTAATTTTCCATAGGGTCCCATTGTAATGTTTTTGTTCGTGGCATAGAGATAAAAAAGATTTTGCAACATGTATTGATGCTTAAATTCTTCACTGATCCAATATCTGCATGCTATTAACTTTTAACGAATATTTACCAGATTGAACTTTTTTTAATTTCATGTTTGCGTGACACCTATCAAAATTTAGACAAAAATACAACCCCGTGGAGATTAGACCCATGATGTGTAAAATGAGGCAGAATTAGCTAGAAATCTTATATCAACATGCATTTTTCTGGGATCTCTTCCTAAAATGCTGTAGATTTAGAAGCCGGTAAAGATAAATCAGTGTATCCTGTAAAATGTAGAATAGCGAACTTGTTTTTTTTATCTACCTCCTTCATCTGTAGGGCAGGAGTATTCAAGGGAGATAATAGTGGTGTGAGTCCTAAAGCTTGATTATGTGTACAGTATGTTATGTTATTTTAAAAAGCTTAATAAATAAGAATAACCGATATTTTAAACCTTTTTCCGCTGGTAAAATGGTGCACTCCGGCGAGTTTTGGGAGATACTTTTGGGGATAAAAAGAGCATAGCCTATCAGGGAAAAGGTTTTCGGTCGGGGTTTGCAGTGCCTAAAAGCAGCTACGCCACTAGAACATTTTTTTTAGGAAACGTAAAAGTCTAGGCCTAGATCTGTTGGGAAATGTGTGATTTGGCTCATCGGTTCAACTGAAATTAATTTAATTCAGAGCTTACTGGGGCATGTGAAATAAAAATCGGCTGTCAGCAAAGATTATAACATGCCGTCGATGATGGGTCACAATTTTTGTATAAAACCGCTTCGCTGCTACGCGGTTTTATACAATTTGTGACCCATCATTGCCGTGTTATACTTCGATAACATCGCAAAAAATGAAAAACCATCCTTAAATGAACCTCCTCCAACGAAAAATCAACAAAAAACGGCAGAGGAAAAACAAATAATATGCAAATTAACGCCTCTGCATATTTCAGCCGTCATGGAAGAAGGCCTTTAATTAGATTGACTATGACCCAGTCACAAAGATGATGTCTTGCAACATTTGCAAGCAGTACAGTCACCTTGAATAGGAAGTTGGAAACTATTAAATACCATGACAACAGTGATGGCCATATTGTGAACTGGTCAAAACTTCCAAACCAGGAATACCACAGGGGGATAAGTGCATTGCACTGTTATTTTGTTAAATAAGGACATATACGTTAACATTTTGTTTAGAAACTTGTTTAGAAACTTGCATTCAGTTGCCAAAGATGGACAACAATTTACAGAGTGTGAAAATTTATGCTAACTTTATGCTGCTAAGGGGTTGGACATAGGCTCCACATACTTGACAGACAAGAATTGTCAAATGTTCGTTGCTGCTATTAATTGCAGATGCAAAATCAAATCATCTCCGTTCATTTCTCTAATATCAGATGGATCAAGACACTCAATACATCAAAAAACTGTCAGGTAAGTGATGAACAAAATTCACAAAATTATTTTCCAAATAAATGAAGCAAAGTCAAATTTTACAAAAAGTCAAATTTTACAATTTTTAAGCAAAATATAATCATAATTTTTTTATGTATACAGAAAAAATGAAACCCTTATTTTTTTTTATAATAAACAAGAGGTCAAAAAGAGCCTGTGGACGCTCTACTTCTAACATGGCTTGCAGAATATGAAATATTACACTTACATTCTCAGGCAATAGTATGAATCGACTGATCATTTTCAGGGAAGCATGCATAAGCATTACAGAATCGCGAGTCGAACGCCTACGGAAAAAACTTCTTAAGTTAATAAGGCAAGAAACCAGAATGATACTCTTCAAAAGTTGCACTTTATAAACATTCGGTTTACATCCCGTGTGCACCTGTCAAAATCTGACAGACGACAACATTGTCAATAATGGAAAAGTGCAGCGACAAATCTAGAAAAGGGAACTGGTCGAACGACCAGGTTGAAGCCCTGGTAGAGGGGTATCTAGCGTCGAGGGGAAGGATCAAGGGAATTCTTTTTATACAAGTGCCAATGTCTTCAGTATTATCACAATAGTATTTTCAGGTATCATAATAGTAAAATTTAACAACAGAAATGTAACTAGAAATTAAACCATATCTTCTCAAATAAATGCCCAGGTATTGAGAGAATCATGACATTTTCTGAAGTTGGTGGTGGCCATAATTAGACAAGTGATGTTTTGCAGAATGTAAAACGGATTTAAATGGCAACCCGTGGGTGCCTCACCTGATTAGTGGCGGGAATCACTGACCGCTCTCTCAGAGGTCAGATAGCTTCGAAGCACTGCCGCTTGCAGTCGCATTCATAATTGTTTAGCTTAAATGTTGTTTTATTTTCATTACAATGGAATTTACAGACATATTAATTGGACTTAAGCTTTCTGAACAGTCAATTGACACTTTAAAACAAAATGGAATAACATCATTCGATGAATTTAAGCTGTTAACGGACGATGTGATACAAAAGCACTTTGCTAAAAAACTTCCATTGGGTCAATTGCTACTTCTGTCTGACGCTATCAAACAGAGCAAAGTACCAGCGTCGTCAGCGGACCCTACCGTCGCTGGCGGACTTTCAGCCGACGACATACAGCGATTAACGCGAGAACCTCAAGGACAAGGTACGTGTTCCTCCTCTGTTCAGGAGTTATTTAGTCGGTTGCCGGAAAGTTCGTCTAAAGTTAAACAGATAGGTGACTATCTAACTTTGAAGTCAAAACAAGATCCCCCAAACGTCACCATGGGGGATTTCGAACTGAGGCTGAGAGAAGGATCTAAGCCCAAGCTGGTCAGCGTGTCTCCTGCCCAGTACCTAGAAGGCAGTATGCGAATACTCCTGGAGCATATTCTCACCGAAGGAATGTCAATGCCAGCGGTTATACAACATATAGAGTATCTGCTGAAAATCGGGACATTTGCTCAAGGGTTTGCCTGGCATTCAGTGCTCCAGTACGATGCTGAATTTCGGCGTCTTCAAAAAGAAAACAACCGGCCGTGGAACACTGACGACACATAAAATAAATTCGATCCCCACACAGGACAACCGATTTGTGAAAAATTCAACGGAAGAAATGGTTGTAACTATACGAATTGTAGGTACTCTCACGTCTGCATGTCGTGCTATTCTAAAGAGCACAATGAATTCACCCATAAAATCGATCCAAAAAAGGGACAATAGGGGCGTCAATGCCGACGTCATCTCTTCAGCGCAAACTTGCTGTTTGGGAAAGAGAATTAGTGGACGATGTGGACAGTGATTTTTTGTTAAATGGAATTAAGCACGGATTTTCAATCATAGACGAAGACAAAATTAACAATATCCATCAGTCATTTACAAACAATTCATTTTCTACCATTCGTGATAAAGTTTTAGTGAACAAACGGATTAATGCGGAGATAAAGGAGGGTAACTATGTAATTACTGACACGAAACCTATTGTTGTTAGCGCCCTTTCATCAATTCCAAAACCAAATGGCGATATACGTTTAATTCATGACTTGTCTAGACCTAAGGATAACAGTGTTAATGACAATGCATCGGTTGAACATTTTAGATATCAATCTATAAATGAGGCAATTTGTATGCTTTCGCCGAATGCATACATGGCTAAGATTGACCTCTTAAACGCATACAGGTCCGTCGGTCTTGCCACATCTAATTATGCATATACCGGTCTGAAATGGCAGAATAAATACATGTATGACACTCGTTTACCAATTGGGGCCCGGAAAAGTCCTCAAATTTTCAATAGAATTACGCAGGCCGTGCGCAGAATGATGGAACGAAAGGGGTTCAAGTGTATAATTGTATATCTTGACGATTTTTTGGTTATTGGACAATCTTATGGGGAATGTTTAATTGCATATCGGACGTTAATGGCTCTCCTGCGTTCACTGGGATTTAGCATAAATTATATGAAACTGGTGAACCCTTGTCAATGTTTAGTTTTTCTTGGAATCGAGCTGAACACCGCCGCCGGGACAATTGCACTCGAACAATCCAAGGCAAACAAATTCATGGAATATATTCAAACAATTCTATCTAGACACAGAATTTCTCGGAAGGAGCTGGAACGGCTTACTGGTAAATTAGCGTGGGCGGCAATCGTGATTCCATGGGGTCGGCTTTATTTACGACCGCTTTACAATAAACTTTCAAAATTAAAAGCAGACAATCATAAGTGCTTAGTCATGAATCTCGCAGACGATCTTGTATGGTGGTCGTCTAGACTGATTCTCGCTAACGGAACCAAACGAATATGGGATTTTCGGGAGGAAATTCATGCTTACACGGACAATTGTACGCTTGCCGGCGGAGCTTTCTGCAACGGCGATTGGCTTTACACAGCTTGGCTCTTGGACGAGCCGCATATTCAGTCTCAGCATATAAATACTAAAGAGTTGGCGATTATAGTGAGTGCCGCGAAACGTTGGGCCCCAATGTGGGAAAATAAACACGTTAATATTGTTACTGATAACGTGTGTGCCATGTGGAATGTAAACAATGGAACAAGTGTTAATTTGACCTCTCTTCACCTGCTAAGAGAGCTCTGTGACCTCAGCCTAAAGTTCAATTTTACAATTTCTGCGTCTGTGGTCAGATCACACGAAAACTATGTTGCAGATTCAATTTCAAGATTACATGAGAATGGTCAATTTCAACGCTTTCTCAGTGTATTACCAATACCTAAACCTAACTGTATATTTCTTAATATTCACATGTCGGTGAAAAGTATGTTTTTCATGTCATTCCAGATATGGAAATGGATACACTTGCAAGACAGTTGGACACGGAGGTTAGCCAGTTGCGCTCATTGACATTTTCCGAGAGCACCAAAAAATGCTACTCAACTCACTTACGGGTGTATACTCGCTTTTGTAACCTTATTGGATGTGATCCTACACCATTATCAACTGTGAATCTATGTCGTTACATTGCTTTCCTAGGTAGAACTAAGAAGTACAGTACGGTTACACAGTATCTTAATATCGTGGGCATCTTACATCTCGAACATGGTCTTACAAACCCTTTGGCCGACAATTTTCTCTCCAAATGCGTATTAAAGGGCTTGAAACGCAAGATTGGGGATTTTAGGCTACAGAAAAAGCCTATATCCCCGTCGCTGCTTCTTCACGTTAGATCCAAATTGAATTTTTCTAATCTTTTTGACGTCTGTTTTTGGGCCGCATGTCTCACGTGCTTCTTTGGTCTACTCAGGATAAGCAATGTGTGTGGTGGAAAAGTTTCGTCAAAAATGCATTGCATCAAGCGCAAGGATATTACATTTACACACGAAGGGTGTGTGATTAATATTCGGTCATCTAAGACTATTCAATATGCTGACAGGATATTCCAGGTCGTTCTACCATTTATGCGATCAAACCCACTCTGTCCGACTTCCGCGCTCTTAAATTTTATTGGTAAAGCAGGCTCCCACGTGGAGTCAAATGAACTATTCGCCTATCAGCTAAATGGTAAATTTACTAGTTTAAGTCAGGTCAATTTCAGGGCAAGATTGAAACAATGCCTACCTTCCAATGTGAACTCGAGCGAGTATAATTCGCATTCTCTAAGGCGGGGAGGCTGCAGTTATTTATTGTCCTGCGGGGTGCCTCTGGAAGCTATCAAGGCCATTGGCGATTGGAAAAGTTTAGCAGTTTTTGATTATCTCCAACCAGATTTGGGGTTTAAATTTCGCTCCACTTCCAACGCTTTAGTGAAGGCTATTGATATTTCGATTGAGTAGTTACATGTATATAGTCAGCTAAGTATAGGTGCGCCGTGCATTCAAATGATTTGATTTGATTTTATATTAATAACTTCACTTCCTACCCTACTATGGATTGGATTTCAATATGTTCATATTATAAATTATGTAATAATGCATAATGTTGTGTATTCATATCACTGCTTTGTTTGCTTGCATAATGCGCATACCATATTATGTAATACTTTATTTAGTTGTAGTAATAAAGTATTAACTGCCCACGGTGTTGTTGTTTAATAGTTTTCATAAAGGATGATTTTTCCAAACAAAATGTCTTATTCAGACAACTCTATAAGTGTGATTATGCCTATTGCAATCGAATCACCATTTATTTTCGCTGGACAACCATGTTTATATTTTGGGTCAAAGCGCAGCGTCTCGAGGACGAAATGGTCTCGGGGACGAATCAAATAGGTGTGACGTCATCCACCTTTTTCATTTCCGTTCAGCTGCTGAAGCAATGTTTCTACTCATATTGCTCAAAAAATTTCACAAAATATACAAAAATACGGACAATGTCGAGTCGTGGAAGACCAAGGAAGGACGCTAAGCGCGTGAAGAGGACAGGTAGTCAGGAGACGAGAGTTGATGCTCCGAAAAAGGCAAAAATCTCGAAGGATGTACGGAGGTGCAATGTGATTGTGAATGACGAAAGTTCTGACAACGAGGAGGGTGACGAGTCCTTACGTTTGGCTGGGGAGTTGGACACTACGGAAAAAAGTGATGTGAATGGACATGTTGATTTTGAGTCCCAGCATACCAGCAACATCGGTATAACTCACATACGAACCATCGATTCATGTAATGAAAATGTTGTCAGGTGCGGTGGCGATGATATGGCAATACATGTTCCCGAACATATTTGTCAAAAAGTTTGTGACAACAAGTTCATTAACCTGGCCGTTCTGTTGAAAGGTAGCGCGGAGCTTGATAGATTGTGTTCAAGTCTATTGCCCGAGGGTCGGATGTCATGTAAAATTAGAAGGAATATCGGCTAAACTATGCGTTTCAACCGGGTGGCTGATATATACTTCATATACAAGAGTGTTAAATATGTAGCTATTTATTAATAGTTGTTACTTTGGATTATCTCCCCTGACCGTGGATCATTATAACACTATTACCGGGTGTGGGAGATGTCCATGTTAACAACATAAAGTAAAAGCGGGGAATGGTTGTTTGTCCTAAACTGAAAAGTGTGCAGCACCTTGTATCACCCCCGAATTAGTGTATGTCAGAGCTCTCATATTATATTGGTTAACATGCTTGTCACAGCACTGGTATTGGATACACTATTGGAAAGAATTTGCAATATTTTACCCAAAATATGTTCTAGCCAATATGAACATATGTTATTTAAAGCTGCATTTACTTTAAGGGGGTCCCAAAGGGGTTTTGCGTGACAACGTGATCGGGGTGTTTTTAAAAACGTGACACGTGAAACAAACAATATTTTTGCGTGATTGCGTGAAAATTATATCAGCGTGATCCGTGATTTGGTCTTGGTACATTTGATCGCGTGATATGGTGATGTGAAACGTGAATTTTTAGTCCTTTTCAGTATTTTTAGTGTCCCTCCTCCTCCCCCGAGAGCTGAACTTTCGCACTTGCGCGAACATCTGGCACGGGGAATCCCTGGGGACACTACAATCAGCCTAGTCGTGTATCAGATACAGTATAGGCAGTATAGACTGGTGGTATGCCGACAGTTTCACTGACATAGCTCACTACATTACAAGTAGCACTGGTCGACCTGGAACTAGTCTAATACAGTTTGCTGACAAAGGTGGTCTCCCTTGACTGGATTCCAAATCTATTACTATTTGTATGATGGTCTCGGTAGTACAACATAATACCGCTAGGTGCGCGCAGATCTAATAGCGCGCGAGAATCGTATCTGCTTGATTATGGACTTCATACTGTTGCAGAATGGCAGAAGCTATTCCTCCGTTTGAGTTTATTGTTTGTATTTTTGTTAATGGGGAGAAGGGAGGAATTGTTCATAAAGAGGAAGTCGTCGGTCAAATTGACCGAGATCCCGAAAACTCTGTCAAGGACGAAATTTGCAACTTTGTGGGCGCCAGTTCCATTGCAGTCCAGAATGGCATATCAAACTACTAGGTAAGCTTATCTTCTATATATTTGACGTGAAATGTGAAAGTTCTGCTATTTTCACGTGAAGACGTGATCCTTGTTTTTATTTTACGTGATCACGTGAACACACCCCCCCTTTGGGACCCACCTTTAACATATTTTGGCTTGTTGAGAATAAGTGAAGTTGTTTATACTTATGCAATTCAATCCAATCGCCCTTTGTTATTCAGCAATGTTCAGCAAGAGTCTAATGACACAATCTCTGTACTTATCCGAACATTAAAGACCAATCAGTCTGGCAAGCCTGTCAAACTTAGAATTCATGCTTCTAGAAATGCTAACATTTGCTGTGTGAAGTCCGTTCAGAGCTTTCTAACAGTAAGACCTGCCTTCCAAGGCTATTTCTTGTGCCATAATAACAAATCCCCACTGACACAATATCAGTTTTCAGCCATATTGTCCAAATCTATCAATCGTCTAGGGATTTCAAGTCGTAATTATAAAACTCATTCATTCAGAATCGGATGGGCTACAGATTTGGCATTACATGGGGTCCCATCTGAGACGATTAAAAAAATGGGACGTTGGAATTCCGACACATTCCAAAAATATGTCCGAACCTAAACATTACTTATAAAAGCACATGCTTTCAAATGCCAACAAATTTGCATTAAATATATTTTCAGAAATATGGTTAATTGGTGATTCCATTGTAAAGCGGGCTGAGGATTATGCTAAATGTTCAGGGGATTTGCAGTTGGGAAAGACATCGCACAAGGTTATCTGGATGGGTGCGTCTGCGATGAAATGGGAACAGCTACATCAAACCATTCAGTGCCAGATGCTCCACAGAAGACACCCTGATGCTATAATAATACACTTAGATGGGAATGATCTCGACTGTACCAAACAAATTAACATGATTAATGCCATACACAGAGAGATTAATTACATTAACTCCACTTTCCCAAATTCATTCATAGTTTGGTGTGATATTTTACCAAGACTTGAATGGAGAAACAATACATCAGAAACGCCAAAAATTTTAAATATTAAACGCAAACGAATTAACCGAGCGGCACGGCAGCTCGTCAAAACATTGAATAATGGGGCAATCATTTCACCGAAGATAGAATGGGACATGGGAGATCTTTTCCATACCGATGGAGTCCATCTTTCACCAATGGGAAACCTTGTTTATTTACAGACTTTAAACACAAATATTAAACAGATCTTCTCGCTCAATAATTCGATATATTAAATCCTGCATAGAATTAGGGGGAAAATGTCTATTTTCTGTGACGAAAATTCTAGGGAAATTTTAGCCTGTTGGAAGTCTGTTAAGCAGTTTAAATAATATAGCTACAAGTTCTTTGTCGTCCTAGTAGTTGTCGTCTGCTTGCCGGACAAACCAGCACCAGGAGACAAGGTTCAATTGTGTAGCTTTTTCGGATAAAATAAATCACTTTGGTCACTTGGTTGCATATCAGTTGGGAGGCATGGTGTTCTGTCCGTATTACATGTGCAGTCGCCTACCTGCCTAACCGTCTAATTAACTTGGACATTTTCAAATATAATTTTCTTTGATAGTGACCTACAAAATATATATAAGTGGCATGCATGCTTATCGGTTGCACGCAAATATGGTTGCTTATTGGTAGCACATAAACAAATGGTTGCTTACAAATAAATGGTTGCTTATTGGTTGCCTATAAATAATTGGTTGCTTATCAATAAATGGTTGCTTATCTGTTGCTTATAAATAAATGGTTGCGTACAGTTTGCACATAAGTATAATATGGTTGCGTACAAGTTGCATATAAATGGTTTTGACTTCCAATGGCTAAAATTTCATTTATCTGATTTGGATCAACCAAACAGATTATGTTGCGGCCTTATAACCCCATCCATTCTTATATTTTGATGCAAGTTGCTTGAATAAAAAATAACATTATGTTCGTAAATCAATCTAAGAGTCGTAACTGTTGGTCAACTTTAACTTTGGTCCGGGCCGAGACAGCCTGCAACAAACTGGTAACAATAGTACTGCTAATACAACATTTAACAATTAAAGATATAATTTATGTTTCTAATTGTAATCCAAGTTAATTATAACTTAATGATTGCAGGCTGTCTGCGTGGGTTTGGGTCAAGGCTGACCAACTCTCTATGTGTTCTTGTAGAAGCCGTCCTAAGATAAAACTAGAAATGTATCCAACTGAATAAAATCAATCAATCAAACTTGATTAAAAAAGGGTCATAACTCTGATAATACAAGGTTGACTTTAACGCCGAATCAATATGCACGTCTTGACATCATAGATAAGCATTGTGTAGTTTCGAAACAATCGGTTCAAAACTATGAGAGGAGATAGACACAAACTTTTCGGGACAGACAGGCATCAAAACTACGAGAGGAGATAGACACAAACTTTTCGGGACAGACAGGCATGGCTGTACATGCTATATACCCAGATGGGGGCATAAAAATGGCTAATCTTTACCATAAAAGTTTAACTTCAAGAAGCGGTACTTTTTCTTTGGTACCCCTATTGAATTCAGTATTTTGTTTCTATTTTAGAATATTCAATAATGGTAGTTGTGTAATGGTTATCAATGTAAGGCCTAAAAAAAGAAGATATTTTTCCTCTTACCCGTCCGACCGTGATTTTTAACACCTGACCATATTTTTTTATAACGGTAATTTTTTTTATAGCGGTAAAAGAATCGCGACGATGACAACGCCAATGAATTACTATACCAGTCCCGTCGCTTAGCAACGATCATTTCCGTTTTCGATTTTCAACGCATGTCTTTTTGGCATTGAAAGTTGTCGATTTGAGGTTCACTTTTATTTGGCATTGAAAGTTGTCGATTTGAAGTTCACTTTTATCATCAGAATCAAGCATACAAAGTCAAAAACATATAAATCTCAAGACAAATGTTTTATTTTACTTGCTGCGAAGAAATAAAAACTTCTAAATCGAATATTGTTATACATGCGTTTTACCCGAGGCCCACATTCGTGGATTACACAAAATGTCTGCCATTTGCATTCAATATTATCATGTTTTTTTTTCTCTCAGCATATTTGTCCTAGCCATCAGCTTGATTCTTACAAATATTATGTTTGAAATTTCTAAGGCTAAATATTATTTTAAAACTAGGATAGATGATGGATGTTTTACATTTAGGAAGATTACAATGTATGAAAAGATAGTAATTCTAGAAGGGGCTCCCCAGGATAATGTATCATGTGATATCTCTATTTTTAAACTTCAAATCAAAACTGAGCACACTAGCGAGAAGCAGATCGACCTACTGAGAATATTTTGTGTTGTTTACATAAGCTATTGTACACCGCAATGCACTCGACAGCTACACATAACCTGCATCTGCAGCTCTCTATATGTGTACCAAAGAAACACAACAAACAATAGACTTGTTTTATGCAACTTTAATTCTGACAGTACTGTTATATATAATTTGAAACACTGGTATTAAGGTCATACAAAAAAAATTAAAAAAAATGTGTCCACGGGACACGGATGCCCCCACTGAAAACAAGCGTTGTAAAACATGACAAAAAAGGGACCATAACTCTGGTAATACTGGGTCGAGTTGGATGCCGAAACGACATGCACATCTTGACATCATAGGTAAGCATCCTGTAAAGTTTCGAAGCAATCGGTTCAAAAGTGTGGGAGGAGATAGACACAACCTTTTCGGGATGGCAGGACATGGCTAATGCTATATGACCCCTCACCATTCGGTGGTGGAGGCATAAAAAAACATTTCCGACCTACCGACCCCCATTTTTTTTGGCATATGACAGGAAACATCACTATTTTTTTTAGGCCTAATTATGTTTTGTTTTATAAGCTAAAAGTTACAGACAGTGTCCCTTTAACAGTATGTTGTTATTATTTTTTGATTTTTCTCCATTAAAAGTTTAGTTTTTATTTTCCTCCATTTAAATGTTATATAGTTTTTTTTCCCTCCATTAAATGTTTATAATAAGTATTGATATTTAACTGTGTCGCTTAAATAACTAGACTATAACATTTATATACATAACTACAAGTTAAATTCATTCAATAGTCAATGTACACAACTCATTAATATATAAAATCAAATTTCCAACCAAACACATTATATTTGCAGAGCGTGATAGGAGTTGAGATTTTAGGGCTCAACACTTCAACAATTCTTACTGCAGAAGTAAATTTGTAAAGCATGTCTGCTGCCAATGCAGGGGTTGTCACTGTCGTGGTTTCTGTATCCATGGATAGACGAGGTCCCCCTGAAGTAGATTCTTCACGATGCTTTTCCAAGAATAAACTGTCTTCGTAGTAAGCTCCTCACTAGTCAGTGCCACGACTTCAGATAGACAGAGTCTAGTACCCTGAAGTATAGAAACTCCTGTTAAACTGAAGTCACGAACAGTTTTACAAATTTGTTGAAAGTGATCGTTTTTTACTGCAAATTTGTTAACGGTGATATGTCTTGTTTTAATCTACGTTTGCTTATGTTTAGAAATAGGAATAATCGGAAGAAGTTTGATTATGCTATCATAAATGGTTTCAAAGTACATGTAACTGAACGGAAACCAAATTGTTTACAGGCAGACGGACATAGGGATTATTATAGGACATGGCATACAGGGCCCCAACAATATCAAATGTTATCTGACCCTGTGTTTTTTTTTTCTTATATAAGTGGTACCGAAAAACAGTACCATTCCCAATGGCAAAAAGTATGTTTTTTCAGAATTTTTTTTATCATTTTTTTCCTCAATATTTCGAGTGAAACTTTATTTAAAAAGAAGTGGGAAATTATATTCTTTTAGGTGAGGGTAATAAACTACAACAAGAGATGTATACATGGTACGGTGTTGGCAATGTATTTAAGCATACAATATTGCTTTTGTTTGACATTGAAAAATTCCCAGATTAAGGCAAAATGCCACGAATTTTCCCAATTGAATGGGTACCGTACCGTACCTGTATCATTCCCAACAGGGCGAAAAAAACGCTGTGACCCGAAAGTGTTTTATTAAGAAAATAGAAGTGTAAAAGTCAGAAAATGCTATTAAACTTAAAATAAACAGTTGACAAAGTATTCGGAATCCTAATAAATAACTTTTGCAATCCAATTAATAGACTATTAAACTTTGCAAACTATGCCAAACAAATAGTTTCTTCACTTTATATATAGATTAATGTACTACTGTTGTATCACATGAATCACTGCACTTAAGTGTAACACAGCTATCGTGAAGGGCCAAATGCTTTACTTATACCAAAGGTATTACTTATGTAAACAAAGGTTAAACTTTTTTCCGGAGGGCGAGTTTCAAATGAGATGTTTCAATTAACTTCTGCGGACATTGTGTTTTTTTAATGCAAATTTCATAATATCATCTCTGCTAAGCTTGAAAACAACATATTGTGGCTTTAATGTTACCTGCATATTGAGGAACAGCGTGGTGTTTGTCTTGCCATGTGCTTGTGGTAACACTTCAAATACAGCTCCATCTGGTGATACAATAACAATATAGTATATATGCTTCTTCATGCACAGCTATGCCATAGAACAAGGATTTGTAAGCAAGTTTTGTAAAATGACACATTCCTATAAATAATTCCTTCACCGATTTTTTTCAATGAACTTTCTGGTTTATGAACAGTTTTTACATGGCCGACCGCGTGACCACTTTCATTTCAGAATGATTTTATAGGGTAATCTCTAATTAGCCAGAAATACTCAAGACTCGTAAATGATTATATTAAAGGGACACACGGCAATCTTGATTTTTAAAAACTCACGGCGTCCCGCATTTTTCCCTTCATAACTTACATTTGTTCAATCATTAATATTAATTATAAGAAAAATAATAAGCAAATTGTATGTGCATTTTATTCAATTTTGATATTATTGTACCAATAATATATTAAAACTTAAAGTAAAATATGACGAAAATGTGAATACTTAAATATTTATTTATTTAAATGTAACCAGGTTAAAAGTAAACATGATCCTGAATATATAAGTCAAGACACCTATTTCAAACACTTCAAGATTGCCGTGTGTCCCTTTAAATTAATCATAGACAAAATGAAAATATTTTTTCGATCTCATTTATTAGAAAGTAGTCTTCATTTCTATTTCAATAGATTTTTTTTCCGGCTATGTGTTGGTCCGGTACCTATCGAGTAATGTTTTACCGAAACCAGAAGTTTAGCAAAGGGAAGCAAATAAGTCCGATTTTTCTGCTGATTTTACTAACTTCCGATCAAATCATAATGCGATGTTTACTGTATTACCCCATCTAAACACCACCCCCTTCACTCCCCCTCAACTGGTGAACATTTTAAAGGACCATTCAAGGACTTTTACAGCCCAACTAAAATTCAAGGACTTTTCAAGTGTTTAAAACTGCATAAACGCCGAAAAAAATATGAATCGATTCTTAAAATATAAATTTCCTATTATATTTGTGCCATGCCACACTCCAAAACTTATTTTCATGTTAATATGTTGCTTAACAAACATTATAACAAGCGCGCACATTGCTAATAATGGCATGTTAAGGTCTAAACATCAAATGTCTCGGTCAAAGAGTCCTGCTTTATACATACAACACAGGGAACTTGCAACAATAATAGACAACCGAGAATTACTCTTCCATTTCATTTATGATGAAGTAAGGTTTGAAACATGGATGTGTTACCCGTTAATGATGTAGACCTAACCATCCACAGCCATATAGACCACACAGGCAGTGTGTTAAGGATGTAACGTAATTTGTCCACAATGCCTTGAATTGTCAACACCAGCAGACGTAACTGAATTATAAAAACGTATGACTGACTGTGTAGCATAAACAAATCGAAGACATTTTAAATTAAATGATTTATAAAACTTTACTTTCAATATCAAAGTATCACACTTGAAGTGTAACAAGTTTATTTCCTGAAAAAACATATGTGCAATGTTCTAATGTCCTTTTACTGCAAAATCTTATGGTATTTATAAACATCAGGATAGAAAATCAGAATAGTGTTGATGTGGCTTACCAAGGTAAAGACAACATAATACAGCCCTGTAGTCGGCAGAAGGAACAGTAAGACAGTAAAGACTAGTGTTCCAACAAACAACTGATCGGCATCGTACACAGCCGAATCTACTCTCTGCCGCAGTACGTTCCACTTCTTTCCACGGAATAATCTCCATAGTGATGCCAGGGTGTATAGCTGGAGCCGGTACAGTCTGTAATTTAGATTGCAAGTATGCAGAGTTAAATAACTGAATCAACCGTTTAGTGATCATTTATGTCCGGAAACTACGCCAGTTGTCCTTCACAAGACACCGGAGTGCAATATACTTTATATTTACAGGCTCTCCAAACCATTACCTGCTATTTGGTTTGATGAAATTGTTTAATTTCACCGACAATCAATTTGTTAGTAACAATATTTCAAGGTTGAAAACTTCATTTGACTATTCTGAAATACACATATTTACAATAAAGCTTCCATCTTTAAAGTACATAGATCACAAATTTCAACCTTCTCAGTAGTGCACAGCCACGTAAATTCAGTGAAACCTCTTTTTCGCATGGCAACTACATGAGCATTTGTAAAATCGGCTGCTTCTAATGCTTTCAATGGATAAGCAGCATTTTCTTTCTAAGCAGAAGATGGCTACGTCTAATTGGAATCCACCTTCTGGTGGCTTTAGTTTGAGTGTGATCAGCCACTGAAGATTTCCTTAAATAGTAGTTTTTTTTTCTGTACAGCACATTTCAATGACTTAACTGCAGACTCGTATTCTAGCTCTTAGCAAGATTGATTGAGCTATCTCTGGGGCCTATTTTCCCCCCCTTATTTCTTATCTGTGACAGTTAATTGTGATGAATCTGAGCTGCAAACAAGATTTTTTTGGTCAGATTCAATTATGACTTTTTTGATTAAACAAAATCTAATAACTACATATATATGCAAAGCTTGATAAAGAAATATGAAATAATGGAAAGGTATTTTGTTTTTTTGTACATATTTAGCTGCCGACAGACCCAAGCACAGTATTACTATTTTTTGCATACCGGTTAAGGCTATCCACGTTTTACATGGGGGATGGAATATATGAATCTTTCATGGGTATCCGGTGAAGATAGGGAATTCCAACCCGGCTATACCGAGGGTTTGATTTCCCTATCTGAACCGAATACCCATGATAGATTCTGTTTCTTGCATATCAGAGACATGTTGTGCGTTGACGCCGCCAGCTAATAACAGTTTGCATGTTTTCCTACATAGCAGATGTTGGTGCACATGAATTTTATCAACTCTAGGGTGAGATGGAAATAATTAGCCCCGGTATAAAAATGACCGGTATACAAGAAAGTCTTATCTTTATGGGTAAAGATAAAAGTCACTCACGCACCAACATCCGGTATGCAGGAAAACATGCAAAACGTTAGTAGCTGGTGGCCTCAATGCATAACATGTCTCTAATATGCAAGAAAAAGAATCTATCATGGGTATTTGGTGAAGATGGGGAATTCCAACCCTCGGTATAAGTGTTTTATCTGATAAAAACCTTATATCTCGGGTTGGATTTCCCTATCTTCACCAGATACCCATGAAAATTCTTATAATCCCCCTCCGGCATCAGTGGGGGATATCAATTGCATTTGAATCTAGCAAACTGATAATGGTTTTCAGATCTTTAAATTTAAAACAAGAGGGCCATGATGGCCCTATATCGCTCACCTGAGTTAATTTGAACCAATAAAAGAGGGCCAGGGCCAAGATGGCCCTAAAGCGATCATCTGAGTACTGGCACATTATCGAACTTCTTCGAAATCTTATGGTCCTATACAATCTGTGCAAGTTTGGTTAAGGTTGTTCAAGAAATGTGGGCTCTGTTGTGTATAACAACATTGATATAGACAGTTTAAGACACTGACAAAGTTTGGTAAAGATCGAATATAAAATGAAGGTGCTAGAGAATAACACCTTGGGCAGAGCCAAATGTGACCCCAGGGCTACATGTAATATATGAGAGCTGTGTGCTTTGTGGTTTTAGATAAGAAGATTTTTTAAGTTTTTCCCTATACAAGTCTATGTAAAACGTGACCACTGGGGTGGGGCCAAATGTGAACCCAGGGTCACCATTTGAACAAACTTGGTAAAGGACCATAAGAGTATAGTAAATGCAAAATATTAAACCTCTGGCTCTTGTAGTTCCAGAGAAGAAGTCTTTAATGTGTTTCCTATATAAGTCTATGTAAAACTGTGACCCACGGAGTGGGGTCAAATTTTACCCCTGGGTCATCATTTGAACAAACTTGGTAGAGGACCATAATCTAATAGTAAAATCAAAATATTAAACCTCTGGCTCTTGCAGTTCCAGAGAAGAAGATTTTTTTCAGTTTTTTCCTATACAAGCCTATGTAAAACTGTGACCCCCGGGGCGGAGCCAAATGTGGCCCCTGGGTCACCATTTGAACAAAACTGGTAGAGGACCATGAGCTTATAGCAAAAGCAAAATATTAAACCTCTGGCTCTTGCAGTTTCAGAGAAGAAGGCTTTTTAAGTTTTTCCCTATTCATATCTAATTAAAACTGTGACCCCCAGGGCGGGGACAAATTCGACCCCAGGGTCACCATTTGAACAAACTAAGTAGAGAACCATAAGCTGATGCTACATGTAATACATGAGAGCTCAGTGCCATGTGGTTCCAGAGATGAAGATTTTTTAAGTTTTTCCCTATACAAGCCTATGTAAAACTGTGACCCCCGGGGTGGGGCCAAATGCGACCCCTGGGTCACCATTTGAACAAACTTTGTAAAGGACCATAAACTTATAGTAAATGCAAAATATCAAACCTCTGGCTCTTGCAATTTCCGAGAAGAAGATTTTATAAAAAAAAATCCTATACAAGTCTATGTAAAACTGTGGCCCCTGGGGCGGGGACAAATTTGACCCCAGGGTCACCATTTGAACAAACTAAGTAGAGGACCATAAGCTGATGCTACATGTAATACATGAGAGCTCCGTGCCATGTGGTTCCAGAGAAGAAGATTTTTTTTCAGTTTTTCCCTATACAAGCCTATGTAAAACTGTGACCCCCGGGGCGGGGCCAAATGTGACCCCTGGGTCACCATTTGAACAAACTTGGTAAAGGACCATAAGCTTAGAGTATAGTAAATGCAAAATATCAAACCTCTGGCTCTTGCAGTTTCTGAGACGAAGATTTTTAAAAAAAAATCCTATATAAGTCTATGTAAAACTGTGACCCCCGGGGCAGGGACAAATTTGACCCCAGGGTCACCATTTGAACAAACTTAGTAGAGGACCATAAGCTGATGCTACATATAATACATGAGACCTCTGTGCCTTGTGGTTTCAGAGAAGAAGATTTTTTAAAGTTTTTTCCTATATGTCTATATGAAAAACATGCAAAATCTCAATATACGAACTTTGGACCCCTGGGGCATGGCCATTTTTGACCCCGGGGACTTCATTTGAACAAACTTGATAGTCTAGATGTTGGCGATCATTTTAAAAGAACAACTGTCGAAATCTATCCAGCGGTTCTTGAGAAGAAGATTTTTTAAGGTTTCAACCATATATGGTAATGGCGGCCATCTTGGATGTCGCGCTGACCTAATTTTAACAAATCTAAAAGGCATTCACCTAAGGATCATCCACGTGAAGTTTGGTCAAAATTAGCCAAGAGGTTTCTGAGGAGAAGTTATTTGAAGCAAAAGTTAACGACGGACGACGGACGACGACGGACGACGACAGACGACGGACGACGGACGACGGACGAAAAGTGATCCCAATAGCTCACCTTTGAGCCTTCGGCTCAGGTGAGCTAAAAAAGCTTAGTAATCATCCAAATAATGCCAGACAAAAGTACTGTTTTATAGTGGCAGTTATAAAGTACTGTTTTATAGTGGCAGATTTGAAAACAACGCCTACCTGTATATAATTAAAATGTATCACTTCTGACGAACTGGCGAAGATTGTATTTACCTTGCAGCGTAGACATAGAAGCAGTAGATGTGTAGGGTGAGGGTGGAGAATATGTCCTGGAACAAGGCTACTTGTACAGTCACTCCCCACACACCAGCAATGGACGAATAGTACACCAACTGTCCGAGAATTGGTTTCAACAAATACAAGTAACCTGAAATATACCAAAATGCAAATAAAAGCAACCTAACTAGTCTGTTTTTACTAAACACTGAGGAAAGGGCAATAAATCCACCAAAAATCATTTGACTGGAACACGACAATGACATGCGCAAACTAGGCTTGATATTGATCATCCCTGCAAAGTTTCACTGAAATCCAGCTAGGGGTTTAGGAGAACTAGTCCGACCAAAGTTTCTTTTGAATAAGGGGTCATAACACCGCCAAATACCATTCAACCGGCGATGATATGCACAACTAGGTTTGATACTGATCATCCCTATAAAGTTTCTTTGAAATCAGGCCAGGAGTTCAGGAGAGCAAGTCCGGACAAAGTTTGTGTATAAAGGGCCAGAACTGCGGCAAAATTTGACCAGAAAATGGCAATGAAAATTTGAATGTGCAAACAAGGCTCGGTACTGATAATCCCTGCAAAGTTTCACTGAAATCCATCCAGGGGTTCAGTAGTGTGGACAATGTTTGTGTATTAAAACCTTTAAAGGGCCATAACTCGCCAAAAATCATTCAACCAGAACATAGCGACAATATGCGCAACTAGGCTTGGTACTGATCGTCCTGGCCAAGTTTCGGTGAAATCCATCCAAGGGTTCAGGCAAACTAGTTCTAACAAAGATTGTGACATAGACGACAGACAGCACAAAAACAATATGTCTGAGACATAAATATACCAAACCAAGGTACTCCATTTTTCCTGATGATTTATAGATGTCTGAAAATCAGAAAAGTGACTCCTACTGAGAATCTTTTCCGTATTTACACAGTTGTTGGTAGCTAGCATTTTCTTTATTTATTTTTTTACAAAACAGTTGTTCCTATAGTATGTGTGAACAGTGTTTGACAACACGAGCCTAAATGACATCAAACATAAGTTACTGATGTCAATGTCATATTTTTGTTTGCTAGATTATAATAGCAAAATGTTCAACTGCTTATCTAAAATCTATTGACCTTAAAATAACAAAATCTTTCTTGAGTTTTGCTATTCTGGTTGAGATCCTTTAGTATTGCAAAAGATATCTTCAGGAGGTGTGTTGATGTTCTCACCTGTCCATAGATATATGTGATACTGGAAGAAGTTGGCCAGGAAATGTTTTTATGTTCTCACCTGTTCATAGATATATGTGATACTGGAAGAAGTTGGCCAGGAAATGTTTTTATGTTCTCACCTGTTCATAGATATATGTGATACTGGAAGAAGTTGGCAAGGAAATGTGTTCATGTTCTCACCTGTCCATAGATATATGTGATACTGGAAGAAGTTGGCCAGGAAATGTTTTTATGTTCTCACCTGTTCATAGATATATGTGATACTGGAAGAAGTTGGCAAGGCAATGTGTTCATGTTCTCACCTGTCCATAGATATATGTGATACTGGAAGAAGTTGGCCAGGAAATGTTTTTATGTTCTCACCTGTTCATAGATATATGTGATACTGGAAGAAGTTGGCAAGGCAATGTGTTCATGTTCTCACCTGTTCATAGATATATGTGATACTGGAAGAAGTTGGCCAGGAAATGTGTTTATGTTCTCACCTGTCCATAGGTATATGTGATACTGGAAGAAGTTGGCCAGGAAATGTGTTTATGTTCTCACCTGTCCATAGATATATGTGATACTGGAAGAAGTTGGCCAGGAAGTGTGTAAGCTGACTGTTTAGTTTAAGACCATATGGAGATCCCATCAACCAGTGTAGTAGGGACTTCAGTTCCCCTGCAAGAACCTACAAAATATACACAATTCGTCACAGTATGTTATAAAGTTATTTTTGTTTTATTATTTTGTTATCCAGCCAGTTTGAACTCACCATCAAACATAGTACAACTGGCTGTTTAACCAAGCTTTCTCTCTCTCTTTACTTCATGTGGTTTCCGGGCAAGAATAGGGCCACTGCTTTTCTGAGGGGTAAAATCTCCCTGAATTCATGCTCATTTGGTCATGTTTGCCATGTTCATTAAAGGTCTTCATCGTTATTAGGTCTGACTATTGAAGGGACTATTGCGATACAATTGCAATACTATTACCATTGAGATATACTATTGCAATACTATTGGGCAAAATTGAATTATTACAACTACCTTATGAGATAACAATAACAATAATAACTATAATAAAGAAGCAGATAAAAGTATACTGTTTTTTGTCTTTATATTATCTCCAAATGAACAAGATGAACTATAAAAACACAAATCAATTAATTTTAACAATTTTGAACGGAAAAGAGGGCTGGCGTGGCGCGGCGGATTTGTAACCGGAGGTCCCGGGTTCAATCCTTCGTGGTGCCACTGAGTTCCGTAGGTGTGTTCTTGGGCAAGACACTTTCCCTTAGCTCCGTCCGTCGGATGGGGACGTAAACCGGGCGGTCCCGTGTATCGGTCTATCCTCCGAGCACGTTAAAGAACCATAGGAATCTATTTGATAATAAGAGTAGGGCAGGTTCCCGGATTCCTATGTATCTTCCCCTCTCTCTGGGGCGGCTCTAAATAACCTTTACTGTGTTGATGAGCCATTAAACAACATTCAATTCAATTCAATTTCGAACGGTATGTTCGCGGCCATACTTGTTGTTACTATGCGACGTATCAGTGACTTCTAAAAGACGGGACATTCAGAATAACCTGTAATATGAGGAAAGCGGTCCAGTAAAGTAGTTGATGTCCAGAACAAACAAAATACTCACAAAAATAAACTCTTTTAAACAAAACATTGTGTTAATTCAATATACCTGCATTACTAATTTACAATAACTAATTTACAAGCATTAGAGCAACAATAAATAATTTACGAGCATTAGATTTAGATTCCTAGATTGTGCATGTTCAACAATCAATCGTCCCATCTTTTTGTAGGGCACCATTAGTTTTACAACTTTGGGGATCCCCATATATGTTAAAATCAATACTACTACCCCTCTAGGTCATAAATAAATCTATGCGTGCATATGCTAAATTTTTCGAAATGGCTATTTTTTGGAAAGCACAACTTAGAAGACGTAAAAACACGCAATGATTATTAAATGAAATATTGAAATTGATGTATTGCTATTGGGACGATCACTATTGCAATACCTCAAATCGTTATCCCTGTATAGTTCCAGGTGCTAGTTGAGAGGTGGTAGAAAACAATGATCATGGCTCCAGTGAAAAATGACTTGTGTTTACAAGAATTTTAAGCTACTCTGCTGTTCTGCAGGTACCGGTAAGAAGATTTTAGGCCCATTGAGCATATTGTATGCCCCCGAAAAGGTTTCGAGGGCATATAGTAATCGCACCGTCTGTCTGTCCCTCAGTCATTCCGCAGTTCGTGTCCGGACTGTACCTTCAAAACCCCTGCATGGATTTTTAATTAACTTGGCACAAGTGATCACCATAACAAGACGATGTGTCGCGCACAAAACCCAGGTCCGTACCTCAAAGGTCAAGGTCACACTTGAATTTCATAGGTCAGAAACAGGTACGTAATTTCGTGTCCGGACCGCAACGTCACAACCCCTGCAGGGATTTTTAAATAACTTGGCACAAGTGATCACCATAACAAGACGATGTGTCGCGCGCAAAACCCAGGTCCGCACTTCAAAGGTCAAGGTCACACTTAAAGTTCATATGTCAAAAACAGGTACGCAATTTCGTGTCCGGACTGTAACGTCACAACCCCTGCAGGGATTTTTGAATAACTTGGCAAAAGTGATCACCATAACAAGACGAAATGTCGCGCCCAAAACCCAGGTCTTCATGGTCAAGGTCACACTTGGAGGTCAAAAGTCTTCATGGTCAAGGTCACACTTGGAGGTCAAATTGTGTCCGGTCAATAACTCTGGCATTCATGGCATACAAAATCCAGGTCTGTGGCCCAAGGTCAAATTTAGAGGTCAAAGGTAAAATCGTGTCCGGTCAATAACTTTTGCATGCCTGGACGGATTTCCAAATAACTTGGCACAAGTGCTCATCACAACCAAACGTGTTTTGCACAAAATTCAGGTCCGTGGCCCCAAGGTCAAGGTCATACTTAGAGGTCAAAGGTGACTTCGGGGGCATTTGTCACCTACAGTGATATTCCTTGTTTATCTTGATTTAATTAGAGGGTGGGCCTGGAATGTTCATTCCTGTTTGCGCCATACAACCTTTTTTGTGTTGATGCACCGTAAAACCCCTATACTTACATCGCCATATGACAGCGAGACGTCGGCTATATACTGTGAAGTAGTTCCCCTCATCAGGTAGTACATGAGGCACACACCCAGGAACGAATCCAGTATCTGTCTAACACACTTGTTTATTGATCTGAAAATACCAAATATAACAGAACTGTTTAGTAGGTTTTAAAATTCTTAAAACGAAACGAGTTTCACATGCTCAAGGGTTCTTGTCATCTGTATTTTACACATCTAGTCACACTTCAGCATCTTTGGCTCTAAGATGCTCCAGTTTTACCCAAGTGAATCGTTTCATGGACATTTCAGGTTTTTCAGCCTAAAACGTTATTTATACAAATTTCATGTCCAAAAGATCCTTTTGTCAAAGATCAATACTTTTGGCTAAGCAGTTTTGGGGGTAATCCATTTTTATTTATTTTTTCGCTATAGAAATCATCGACATTTTCCATATAAAATCAAAAGCGTTTGACCATTAGATAGGCAAGTGGACGGCAATTGATCAAAATGTAGTTTAGAGATTATTTTTTGTTGTTGTTGCTTTAAATGATTTTCTCCCCTCAAAATAACATCTCCCCTGCCTCAACCATCTAATACATGTATCTATTCTGTATTACTCTTTATCATTTTATGATGCTGAATTGTAAATATATATATAAAACAAGAGGTCAATGACCTTGAAGCTCTACTGATTGATTTTGATTTCAGGAAGTAGTCCCTACAGACTTGTTTTTTGAAAATCTATTTTTAACCGTGGCGGCCATCTTGAATTTCTGCTAAGATCAATAAGACATTAAGAGCAACATTCCTGTGAAGTTTCATGAAAATCCGTCAGGTAGTTTCAAATAAGTAGTCGCTACAAGTTTTCATTATATAACTCTATGTAAACAAAGCAGCCATGTTTAAGGTCAAATCAAAACGATTTTCGACAAGGACCAACATCATGTCATACTGATCATTTTAGAAAAAGACCCATATCAATATCTTTTATTGTTTTGAAGAAGTAGTCGCTACAAACTTATTTATTTTAAATCTATTTTTAGCTGTGGCGGCCATCTTGAATTTCCGGCCGACCTGAAATTTTTCTAGGATCAACTAGACATCAAGAGCAACATTCCTGTGAAGTTTCATGAACATCCGTCAAGTAGTTTCAGAGGAGTAGTCGCTACAAGTTTTTACTATATAACTCTATGTAACCAAAGATGGCCACTGGCAGCCATGTTTAACGTCGAATCAAAATAATTTT
Source organism: Cyrtodaria siliqua (assembly GCA_037043455.1). NCBI lineage: Eukaryota > Metazoa > Mollusca > Bivalvia > Adapedonta > Hiatellidae > Cyrtodaria > Cyrtodaria siliqua. The sequence goes on from JAWPHD010006005.1 coordinate 93,412, forward strand.
CCACAAGGATCTACATCATGTCATGCTGATCATTTTAGAAAACGTCCCATATCAATATCACTTATAGTTTTCAAGAAGTAGTCGCTACAAACTTATTTTTTAAAAATCTATTTTTAGCTGTGACGGCCATCTTGAATTTCTGGCCGACCTGAAATTTTTCTAGGATCAATAAGACATCAAGAGCAACATTCCTGTAAAGTTTCATGACAATCCGCCAAGTAGTTTCAGAGGAGTAGTCGCTACAAGTTTTTACTATATAACTCTATGTAAACAAAGATGGCCGCTGGCAGCCATGTTTAACGTTGAATCAAAACAATTTTTGACTAGGATCAACATCATGTAATGCTGATCATTTTAGAAAAAGTCCCATATCAATATCACTTATAGTTTTCAAGAAGTAGTCGCTACAAACTTATTTTTTAAAAATCTATTTTTAGCTGTGACGGCCATCTTGAATTTCCGGCCGACCTGAAATTTTTCTAGGATCAATTAGACATCAAGAGCAACATTCCTGTAAAGTTTCATGACAATCCGCCAAGTAGTTTCAGAGAAGTAGTCGCTACAAGTTTTTACTATATAACTCTATGTAAACAAAGATGGCCACTGGCAGCCATGTTTAACGTTGAATCAAAATGATTTTTGACTAGGATCAACATCATGTCATGCTGATCATTTTAGAAAAAGTCCCATATCAATATCTCTTATAGTTTTCAAGAAGAAGTCGCTACAAACTTGTATTTTAAAACTCTATTTTTAGCTTTGGTGGCCATCTTGGATTTCACATCAACATGAATTTTTGCTAGGATCAACTAGACTTTATGGGCAACATTTCTGTAAAGTTTCATGAATATCCATCCAGTAGTTTCAGCTGTGAAGTCGCTACAAATAAAAGTTTACGGACAGACAGACGGACAGACGGACAGACAGACGGACGACGGACGCCGCACCACGGCATAAGCTCTGCTGATCTCTGATCAGTAGAGCTAAAAATCTATTTTTAACTGTGGCAGCCATCTTGAATTTCTGGCCGATCTGAAATTTTGCTAGGATCAATTAGACATTAAGAGCAACATTCCTGTGAAGTTTCATGAAAATTCGCCAAGTTGTTTCAGAGGAGTAGTCGCTACAAGTTTTTACTATATAACTCTATGTAAACAAAGATGGCCACTGGCAGCCACGTTTAACGTCGAATCAAAACGATTTTTGATAAGGACCAACATCATGTCATGCTGATCATTTTAGAAAAAGTCCCATATCAATATCACTTATAGTTTTCAAGAAGTAGTCGCTACAAACTTGTATTTTGAAAATTTATTTTTAGCCGTGGCGGCCATCTTGAATTTCAGGCCGACCTGAAATTTTGCTAGGATCAATTAGACATCAAGGGCAACATTCCTGTGAAGTTTCATGAAAATCCGTCAAGTAGTTTCAGAGGAGTAGTCGCTACAAGTTTTCATTATATAACTCTATGTAAACAAAGATGGCCGCTGGCAGCCATGTTTAACGTCAAATCAAAACAATTTTCGACAAGGACCAACATCATGTCATGCTGATCATTTTAGAAAAAGTCCCATATCAATATCACTTATAGTTTTCAAGAAGTATTCGCTACAAACTTGTATTTAAAAAATCTATTTTTAGCTTTGGCGGCCATCTTGGATTTCAAATCAACATGAATTTTTGCTAGGATCAACTCGACTTCATGGGCAACATTTCTGTAAAGCTTTATGAATATCCATCCAGTAGTTTCAGAGGAGTAGTCGCTACAAATAAAAGTTAACGGACAGACGGACGGACGGACAGACGGACGGACGACGGACGCCGCACCACGGCATAAGCTCTGCTGATCTCTGATCAGTAGAGCTAATTATATATATGTGTTTAGTAAATGAATATTACATGCTGTAAAATATTGTAAGGTGTGGCAAGGGATGGTCCTCCCTGACCCTTGCTGCACCTATTGAAGGGTAGATTTAACGGGTCATCAAAAGATGGATCAAAAAAAAAAAATGCGTATGACCCAGCGTAGGGCCATTTTTTACCCTAGGTATTTTAATGAAACAAGATTGTTTCTCAATGTCAATATTCCAAAATATAAATGAGCTTGTATATATTATGAATGTTAAATCGTGCAGGTTGATGGAAAAATTATATACACCAGTTGTCTCCCTTAGACATCCTTTTATTCTGTCTACATAAATCATGTAATCATGGATCATTTATTACCCAAGGGACTACTTGATAGCCTAGGATATATTGATCTTCCTGAAAAAATGTATGTAAAAATGGTTCATGATAAAACAAGAAATGTCACAGTAAGTGACAAATGCTCCCGAAGTGACCTTTGACCTCTAAGTGTGACCTTGACCTTGGAGCCACGGACCTGGATTTTGTGCGCGACACGTCGTCTGGTTGTGGTGAGGACTTGTGCAAAGTTATTTGAAAATCCGTCCAGGAATGCCAGAGTTATTGACCGGACACAATTTGACCTTTGACCTCTAAGTGTGACCTTGACCTTGGGGCCCATAGACCTGGATTTTGTGCGCGACACATCGTCTTGTTGTGGTGAGCACTTGTGCCAAGTTATTTGAAAATCCGTCCAGGGATGCCAGAGTTATTGACCGGACATGATTTGACTTTTGACCTCTAAGTGTGACCTTGACCTTGGAGCCACAGACCTGGATTATGTGCGCAACACATCGTCTTGTTGTGGTGAGCACTTGTGCCAAGTTATTTGAAAATCCGTCCAGTCATACCAGTTATTGACGGGACACAATTTGACCTTTGACCTCTAAGTGTGACCTTGACCTTAGAGCCACAGACCTGGATTATGTGCGCAACACATCGTCTTGTTGTGGTGAGCACTTGTGCCAAGTTATTTGAAAATCCGTCCAGGAATGTCAGAGTTATTAACCGGACACGATTGTACAGACGAACAAAGAGACTGACGGACTGACAGACGGACAGTGCGACTACTATATGCACCCCTTTGGGGGCATACAAATTTAAGGTTTGGATTATTTTTAACAAAGATGGCCTGCATCCGGGAAGCTAATGTGTTCTAAAAAAGTAAGGGCTTCACCTAAGGAACTAATTCATGAATTTGGTTAAAATCAGTAGTTGGTAGCTTTTATGAGAGAGTTATTAAGTTAAAAGACAAATAACGGAGGAAAGTCCACCACATTAGCTATCTCCCCCCTACAACCCCACCAGCTATTTGGTTTCCGTAAAAATGTTTTTTCACGTTTTTCCCTAAGTAAGTCTATGTAAAAGCATGTGACCCCTGCAGGGATTAATAGCTCATCACAACTAAAACAAGAGGTCAATGACCTTGAAGCTCTACTGATTGATTTTGATTTCAGGAAGTAGTCGCTACAAACTTGTTTTTTGAAAATCTATATTTAGCCGTGGCAGCCCTCTTGAATTTCCGGCCGACCTGAAATTTTGCTAAGATCAATTAAGACATCAAGAGCAACATTCGTGTGAAGTTTCATGAAAATCCGTCCAGTAGTTTCAGAGGAGTAGTCACTACAAGTTTTCATTATATAACTCTATGTAAACAAAGATGGCCACTGGCAGCCATGTTTAACGTCGAATCAAAATAATGTTCTTCTCAAATTACCATCATGTCATGCTGATCATTTTAGAAAAAGTCCAATATCAATATCACTTATAGTTTTCAAGAAGTAGTCGCTACAAACTTATTATTTTTAAATCTATTTTTAGCTGTGGCGGCTATCTTCAATTTCTGGCCGATCTGAAATTTTGCTAGGATCAATTAGACATCAAGAGCGACATTCCTGTGAAGTTCCATGAAAATCCGTCAAGTAGTTTCAGAGGAGTAGTCGCTACAAGTTTTCACTATATAACTCTATGTAAACAAAGATGGCCGCTGACAGCCATGTTTAACATCGAATCAAAACGATTTTTGACAAGGCCCAACATCATGTCATGCTGATCATTTTAGAAAAAGTCCCATATCAATATCTCTTATAGTTTTCAAGAAGTAGTCGCTACAAACTTATTTATTTTAAATCTATTTTTAGCTTTGGCCGCCATCTTCAATTTCCGGTGAGCCTGAAATTTTTCTAGGATCAACTAGACATCAAGAGCAACATTCCTGTGAAGATTCATGAACATCCGTCAAGTAGTTTCAGAGGAGTAAACGTTACAAGTTTTTACTATATAATTCTATGTAACCAAAGATGGCCACTGGCAGCCATGTTTAAAGTCGAATCAAAATAATGTTTGACTCGGATCAACATCATGTCATGCTGATCATTTTAGAAAAAGTCCCATATCAATATCACTTATAGTTTTCATGAAGTAGTCGCTACAAACTTATTTTTTAACAAGAGGTCAATGACCTTGAAGCTCTACTGATTGATTTTGATTTCAGGAAGTAGTCGCTACAGACTTGTTTTTTGAAAAATTATTTTTAGCCGTGGCGGCCATCTTTAATTTCCGGCCGACCTGAAATTTTGCTAGGATCAATTAGACATCAAGAGCAACATTCCTGTAAAGTTTCATGAAAATCCGCCAAGTAGTTTCAGAGAAGTAGTCGCTACAAGTTTTTACTATATAACTCTATGTAAACAAAGATGGCCGCTGGAATCCATGTTTAATGTCGAATCAAAACGAATTTTGAGAAGGACCAACATCATGTCATACTGATCATTTTAGAAAAAGTCCCATATCAATATCACTCATAGTTTTCAAGAAGTAGTCGCTACAAACTTGTATTTTAAAAATCTATTTTTAGCTTTGGCGGCCATCTTGGATTTCACATCAACATGAATATTTGCTAGGATCAACTAGACTTCATGGGCAACATTTCTGTAAAGTTTCATGAATATCCATCCAGTAGTTTCAGAGGAGTAGTCGCTACAAATAAAAGTTTACGGACGGACAGACGGACCGACCGACAGACGGACGATGGATGCCGCACCACGGCATAAGCTCTGCTGATCTCTGATCACAAGAGCTAAAAACAAACTTACTTTAGCTTTACAACAGGCGAAGTTCCATTTTGCAATGAGATGGTTTTGAGATCACTGGACCTGTAGACCAGCTGCGTAAATGCCGTTGGTTCAGTGAGTATATTCTGACTATTGCTGGATCCCTGCATTGAACTCAGCCAGTAAAATGGTAGATGAATATAAGTTACTATGGTAAGTAAAAACATAACGAGTCTTCCCATAATTTGCATTAATCCATTCCCATGTACCATAGATCCACAATAAATTCTGAGTCCTTTTGTCTTCTCAAAGTTACTAACAGACTGATGGGTAGATTGCAGCACTTTCACTATAGATGTTATGTTGTCACATGGTCCATCTGTTACCTTTAACTTTTCACGCAAAATGTCCGATTTCAAAAGTTTTGTTGGATTATAAATAATACATGTACACTGAGCTTGGATTTTATTAACGAAAATGAAACATTTTAAGTTCCCATTTTGGTCGGTTGAAATATCAAGCAAGACTGTCTTTGAAGTTCTTGTGTGTTTTTTGTCATTTCCGGAATGTTTTATCCAAGTTCCAATCAAGTCTAGTTCTTCTCTTAGTTGACTGACAACAGCAATGTCACATGAAGATGCAGTAATATAAACTGATTTGCTTAAGTCATCCACATGCCCTAACAGAAATGAATCTGATTGGATTAGAAGGTCATGTGGCACAAACACTTTCCAAACTGTATGTTCCATTGTCCTTGAATTTCTGAAAAGAAAAAATTCGAAGAATTTATTAATTTCTAAACAAGAGTGGCAAACTTGCACACTATTATATCTGTCATACATCTGGATAAAAAAGATTTTGCAATGAGCAAAAATACTTCCAAAATTTCCAATAAACGGTCACATATCAGTCGTTCTTTTTAAATAATGATAACCATTTTCCCCGCTGTAGTCATCGTGTGTGAAAACAATATTCGATTTGTCCCGTTTTTTTCATGACGTGTCTATAAATATTTTGAGTTTGGATCTTTTAATCATCAAGTTAAACAGACTTGAACATTCAAGTTTTGAACATTGAAGTTAAACAGACTTGAACATTCAAGTTAAACAGACTTAAACATTCAAGTTAAACAGACTTGAACAATTCAATTTAAACAGACTTGAAAATTCAAGTTAGACTTGAACATTTTGATAGGGGGATTTTAAATATTTAAGTGCAATTTGCTTACACATTTAGACAATTTGTAATTGTTGAGCAATAATGCATGTTTGACCAAGAGCTCGATCTAGCAACGCATAATTATATGCTCGTCATTGGCAAAGTTAAGTTCAGGTTATACCTTTTCAAAGGGAAATAATTAACCAAAAAAATGAATCAGAGAGTTATAGGCCTTGTTAAGATGTATTCATTGCATCATGTTGAAGATGTATGCAAAGTTTCATTATTGTATACATCTAATTCTTTGGAAAAAAAAATCAAGTTTTGAGTGGGGGTGGGGGGGTGGGGGTGAGGGAGAGGTGGTGGTGGGGGGAGTGGGGTGGTGAGGGCAATATATGTGTAAAAAGCTATGTAAGAATTCACCAAAACAACAACAAAATATGTAAAACAAGAGGTCAATGACCTTGAAGCTCTACTGATTGATTTTGATTTCAAGAAGTAGTCGCTACAAACTTGTTTTTTGAAAATTTATTTTTAGCCCCGGCGACCATCTTGAATTTCCGGCCGACCTGAAATTTTGCTAGGATCAATTAGACATCAAGAGCAACATTCCTGTGAAGTTTATTGAAAATCCGTCGAGTAGTTACAACAGAGGAGTAGTCGCTATCAAAATAATTTTGACAAGGACCAACATCATGTCATGCTGATAATTTTAGAAAAAGTCCCATAACAATATCACTTATAGTTTTCAAGAAGTAGTCGCTACAAACTTGTTTTTTTGAAAAACTATTTTTAGCCGTGGTGGCCATCTTGAATTTCCGGCAGACCTAAAAAATTCTGGGATCAATTAGACATCAAGAGCAACATTCCTGTGAAGTTTCATAAAAATTCGTCAAGTAGTTTCAGAGGAGTAGTCGCTACACGTTTTTACTATATAAATCTATGTAAAAAAGTCGCATTGTAATAAATTTCGACAAGGATCAACATCATGTCATGCTGATCATTTTAGAAAACGTCCCATATCAATATCACTTACAGTTTTCAAGAAGTAGTCGCTACAAATTTATTTATTTTAAATTTATTTTTAGCCGTGGTGGCCCTCTTGAATTTCCGGCCAGGATGAACTTTTTCTAGGATCAACTAGACATCAAGAGCAACATTCCTGTGAAGTTTCATGAACATCTGTCAAGTAGTTTCAGAGAAGTAGTCGCTACAAATTTTTTACTATATAACTCTATGTAAACAAAAATGGCCACTGGCAGCCATGTTTAACATCAAATCAAAATAATGCTTGACCAGGATCAACATCATGTCATGCTGATCATTTTAGAAAAAGTCCCATATCAATATCACTTATAGTTTACAAGAAGTAGTCGCTACAAACTTATTTTTTAAAAAACCTATTTTTAGCTGTGGCGGCCATCTTGAATTTGTGGCCGATCTGAAATTTTGCTAGGATCAATTAGACATCAAAAGCAACATTTCTGTGAAGTTTCATGAAAATCCGTCAAGTAGTTTCAGAGGAGTAGTCGCTACAAGTTTTCATTATATAACTCTATGTAAACAAAGATGGCCGCTGACTGCCATGTTTAACATCGAATCAAAATGATTTTTGACAAGGACCAACATCATGTCATGCTGATCATTTTAGAAAAGTCCCATATCAATATCACATATAGTTTTCAAGAAGTGTCGCTACAAACTTGTATTTTAAAAATCTATTTTTAGCTTTGGCGGCCATCTTGGATTTCACATCAACATGAATTTTTGCTAGGATCAACTAGACTTCATGGGCAACATTTCTGTAAAGTTTCATGAATATCCATCCAGTAGTTTCAGAGGAGTAGTCGCTACAAATAAAAGTTTACGGACAGACAGACGGACGGACGGGCGACGGACGCCGCACCACGGCATAAGCTCTGGTGATCTCTGATCAGTCGAGCTAAAAATCCATTTTTAGCTTTGGCGGCCATCTTGGATTTCACATCAACATGAATTTTTACTAGGATCAACTAGACTTCATGGGCAACATTTCTGTAAAGTTTCATGAATCTCCATCCAGTAGTTTCAGAGGAGTAGTCGCTACAAATAGAAGTTTACGGACGACGCACCACGGCATAAGCTCTGCTGATCTCTGATCAGTCGAGCTAAAAATAATAATTAACAAGAGGTCAATGACCTTGAAGCTCTACTGATAGATTTTGATAGCTAGGTCAGCATTCCTGTGAAGTTTCATAAAAATCTGTTAAGTAGTTTTTTGTTTAATGTCGAATCAAAATAATTTTCGACAAGGATCAACATCTTGTCATGCTGATCATTTCAGAAAAAGTTCCATATCAATATCACTTACAGTTTTCAAGAAGTAGTCGCTACAAACTCGTTTTTAAATATCTATGTTTAGCCGTGGTGGCCATCTTGAATTTCCAGCCGACCTGAAATTGTGCTAGGATTAACTATGTATCAAGAGCAACATTCCTGTGAAGTGTCATAAAATCTGTCTAGTAGTTTCAGAGGAGTAGTCACTACAAATTTTTACTATACCACCTCTATGTAAACAATGATGGCCACTGGTGCCCAGGTTTAATTTTGATTCAAAATAATTTTCGACAAGGATCAACATCATGTCATGCTTATCATTTTAGAAAAAGTCCCATATCAATATCACTTATAGTTTTCAAGAAGTAGTCGCTACAAACTTTTTTAAAAATAATTCTGTTTTTAGCCATGGCGGCCATCTTGAATTTCCGGCCGACCTGAAAAAAATCTGGGATCAATTAGACATCAAGAGCAACATTCCTGTGAAGTTTCATAAAAATTCGTCAAGTAGTTTCAGTGGAGTAGTCGCTACAACTTTTTACTATATAAATCTATGTAAACAAAGATGGCCACTAGCGGCCATGTTTAAAGTCGCATCGAAATACATTTTGACAAGGATCAACATCATGTCATGCTGATCATTTTAGAAAATGTCCCATATCAATATCACTTACAGTTTTCAAGAAGTAGTCGCTACAAATTTATTTATTTTAAATCTATTTTTAGCCATGGTGGCCATTTTGAATTTCCGGCCAGCCTGAAATTTACTAGGATCAACTAGACATCAAGAGCAACATTCCTGTGAAGTTTCATGAACATCCATCAAGCCGAATCAAAACGATTTTCGACAAGGACCAACATCATGTCATGCTGATCATTTTAGAAAAAGTCCCATATCAATATCACTTATAGTTTTCAAGAAGTAGTCGCTACAAACTTTTTAAAAAATAATTCTGTTTTAGCCATGGCGGCCATCTTGAATTTCCAGCCGACCTGAAAAAAATCTGGGATCAATTAGACATCAAGAGCAACATTCCTGTGAAAATTCATAAAAATTCGTCAAGTAGTTTCAGAGGAGTAGTCGCTACAACTTTTTACTATATAAATCTATGTAAACAAAGATGGCCACTAGCGGCCATGTTTAAAGTCGCATCGAAATACATTTCGACAAGGATCAACATCATGTCATGCTGATCATTTTAGAAAATGTCCCATATCAATATCACTTACAGTTTTCAAGAAGTAGTCGCTACAAATTTATTTATTTTAAATCTATTTTTAGCCATGGTGGCCATTTTGAATTTCCGGCCAGCCTGAAATTTTACTAGGATCAACTAGACATCAAGAGCAACATTCCTGTGAAGTTTCATGAACATCCATCAAGTAGTTTCAGAGGAGTAGGCGATACAAGTTTTTACTATATAACTATGTATAAACAAAGATGGCCACTGGCAGCCATGTTTAACGTAGAATCAAAATAATCTTCGACTCAGGTCAACATCATGTCATGCTGATCATTTCAGAAAAAGTCCCATATCAATATCACTTATAGTTTTTAAGAAGTAGTCGCTACAAACTTATTTTTTAAAAATCTATTTTTAGCTTTGGCGGCCATCTCAAATTTCTGGTCGATCTCAAATTTTGCTAGGATCAATTAGACATCAAGAGCAACATTCCTCTAAAGTTTCATAAAAATCTGCGAAGTAGTTTCAGAGAAGTAGGCGCTACAAGTTTTTACTATATAACTATGTAAACAAAGATGGCCACTGGCAGCCATGTTTAACGTCGAATCAAAACGATTTTTGACAAGGACCAACATCATATGTGTAAAAATCGACCAAAACATCACAGAAATATGTAACAAGAGGTCAATGACCTTGAAGCTCTACTGATTGATTTTGATTTCAGGAAGTAGTCGCTACAAACTGGTTTTTTGAAAATCTATTTTTAGCCGTGGTGGCCATCTTGAATTTCCGGCCGACCTGAAATTTTGCTAGGATCAATTAGACATCAAGAGCAACATTCCTGTGAAGTTTCATGAAAATCCGTCAAGTAGTTTCAGAGGATTAGTCGCTACAAGTTTTCATTATATAACTCTATGTAAACAAAGATGGCCACTGACAGCCATGTTTAACATTGAATCAAAATAATGTTCGACTCGGATAACCATCATGTCATGCTGATCATTTTAGAAAAAGTCCCATATCAATATCTCTTATAGTTTTCAAGAAGTAGTCGCTACAAACTTATTTTTTAAAAATCTATTTTAAGCCATGGTGGCCATCTTGAATTTCCAGCCGACCTGAAATTTTGCTAAGATCAATTAGACATCAAGAGCAACATTCGTGTGAAGTTTCATGAAAATCCGTCATGTAGTTTCAGAGGAGTAGTCGCTACAAGTTATCATTATATAACTCTTATGTAAACATACATGGCCATTGGCAGCCATGTTTAACGTCGAATCAAAATAATGTTCGACTTGAATAACCATCATGTCATGCTGATCATTTTAGAAAAAGTCCCGTATCAATATCACTTATAGTTTTCAAGAAGTAGTCGCTATAAACTTATTTTTTAAAAATCTATTTTTAGCCGTGGTGGCCATCTTGAATTTCCGGCCAACCTGAAATTTTGCTAGGATCAATAAGACATCAAAAGACATTCCTGTGAAGTTTCATGAAAATCCGTCAAGTAGTTTCAGAGGAGTAGTCGCTACAGGTTTTCATTATATAACTCTATGTAAACAAAGATGGCCGCTGGCAGCCATGTTTAACGTCGAATCAAAACGATTTTCGACAAGGACCAACATCATGTCATGCTGATCATTTTAGAAAAAGTCCCATATCAATATCTCTTATAGTTTTCAAGAAGTAGTCGCTACAAACTTATTTTTAAAAAATCTATTTTTAGCCGTGGCGGCCATCTTGAATTTCCGGCCGACCTGAAATTTTGCTAGGATTAATTAGACATCAAGAGCAACATTCCTGTGAAGTTTCATGAAAATCCATCGAGTAGTTTCAGAGGAGTAGTCGCTACAAGTTTTCATTATATAACTCTATGTAAACAAAGATGGCCGCTGGCAGCCATGTTTAACGTCGAATCAAAACGATTTTCGACAAGGACCAACATCATGTCATGCTGATCATTTTAGAAAAAGTCCCATAGCAATATCCCTTAGAGTTTTCAAGAAGTAGTCGCTACAAACTTGTTTTTTAAAAACCTATTTTTAGATTTGGCGGCCATCTTGGATTTCACATCTACATGAATTTTTGCTAGGATCAACTAGACTTCATGGGCAACATTTCTGTAAAGTTTCATGAAAATCTATTCAGTAGTTTCAGAGGAGTAGTCGCTACAAAAAAAAAGTTAACGGACGGACATACGGACGGACAGACGGACGGACGACGGACGCCGCACCACGGCATAAGCTCTGCTGATCTCTGATCAGTAGAGCTAAAAACAAGAGGCCAAAGAGGGCCTGTGTACGCTCTACTGGCTAACATGGCTCTTATAACATCAATGAAGCGAGAGACTGCCATTTATGTTTTTTGGAAAGTTTTGGGCAAAATACAGCTTATCAACTAAATCAAGGGCCATAACTAAAGTATCTGGTAAAGTTTGGTAAAGATCAGATGAAAAATGAAGGCCCTACCGTATTAATGAGACAAAATATAGCATTTTTAACTAAATCAAGAGCCATAACTCCCCTGTTACTTGTCCGACTGGTCGAACATAGAGCTAAAAAAAAAAGGAAACAAGAGGTCAATGACCTTGAAGCTCTACTGATTGATATTGATTTCAGAAAGTAGTCGCTACAGACTTGTTTTTTGAAAAATTATTTTTAGCCGTGGCGGCCATCTTGAATTTCGGCCGACCTGAAATTTTGCAAGGATCAATTAGACATAAAGAGCAACATTCCTGTGAAGTTTCATGAAAATCCGTCAAGGAGTTTCAGAGGAATAGTCGCTACAAGTTTTCATTATATAACTCTATGTAAACAAATGTGGCCGCTGACAGCCATGTTTAACATCGAATCAAAACGATTTTTGACAAGGACTAACATCATGTCATGCTGATCATTTTAGAAAAAGTCCCATATCAATATCACTTATAGTTTTCAAGAAGTAGTCGCTACAAACTTATATCTTGAAAATCTATTTTTAGCCATGACAGCCATCTTGAATTTCCGGCCGACCTGAAATTTTGCTAGGATCAATTAGACATCAAGAGCAACATTCCTGTGAAGTTTCATGAAAATCTGTCAAGTAGTTTCAGAGGAGTAGTCCGTCGCTACAGGTTTTCATCATATAACTCTATGTAAACAAAAATGGCCACTGGCAGCCATGTTTAACGTCGAATCAAAATAATGTTTGACTCTGATAACCATCATGTCATGCTGATCATTTTAGAATAAGTCCCATATCAATATCACTTATAGTTTTCAAGAAGTAGTCGCTACAAACTTGTATTTTGAAAATTTATTTTTAGCCGTGGCGGCCATCTTGTATTGTCGGCCGACCTGAAATTTTGCTAGGATCAATAAAACATCAAGAGCAACATTCCTGTAAAGTTTCATGAAAATCCGCCCAGTAGTTTCAAAGGAATAGTCGCTACAAGTTTTTACTATATAACTCTATGTAAACAAAGATGGCCGCTGGCAGCCATGTTTAAGTTGAATCGAAACAATTTTCGACAAGGACCAACAACATGTCATGCTTATCATTTTAGAAAAAGTCCCATATCAATATCACTTATAGTTTTCAAGAAGTAGTCGCAACAAAATTGTTTTTTAAAAAACTATTTTTAGATCTGGCGGCCATCTTGGATTTCACATCAACATGAATTTTTGCTAGGATCAACTAGACTTCATGGGCAACATTTCTGTAAAGTTTCATGAAAATCCATTCAGTTGTTTCAGAGGAGTAGTCGCTACAAAAAAAAGTTTACGGACAGACAGACAGAATGAATGAATGAATGGTGTTTTACGGCACGTCGACACATAAATAGGTCATATTGTGCGCAAAAAGTGAAGAAAAATGAAGAAATGAAGTATTAATTAAAAATTAATGTAAATATATAAAGATAAAACCACTAAAAAATAAGGGATGATAAGGTGTAATATAAACTATGTATGTAAATCAACGAATGCCCGCCAACGGGTACATAAACAAGTAAATATATATAAAAACACATTATAATGATTTATATAGTCTGATCTCTTTTAGGAAATCTAAAACAAGACTAAAATCTACAGTATCATATAACTCTTTCATAGTATTAACATTGTAGTACCTTTGACGCATAGGATCAAAGTCTACACATTCCAATAAGATGTGTTTGACCGTTAACGGTGCAAAGCAGGGTATACAGACAGACGGACGACGGACGCCGCACCATGGCATAAGCTCTGCTGATCTTTGATCAGTCGAGCTAAAAAAATCAAAAAAACATTATTTTGAAGGAAAAAAAAATAAAAAATGTAAAAAAAAAAAAATCAAAAAAAAAAATTCAAATAATAATATAAAAAGAAGAAAGTCATAAAATCTGGTAAAGTTTGGCAAAGATCAGATGCAAAATAAAGGCCCTATCGTAAGACGAGGCAAATTATAGCATTTTTAACAAAACAAAGGGCCATAACTCTGCTGTTACTGGTCCGATCTGTCTGGTTTTCGAACTCGACCGAGCTTTTATCAACATTAACAATCTGATAAAGTTTGGTAAAGATCGGATAAAAAATAAGTCTTAACGAAGCTGTTACTGGTCCGATATGAATGGTTTTCGAACTTGTCCGAGCTTTCATTGATATTAACAATCCGATATAGATTGGTAAAGATCGGATGAACAATGAAGCCCATATCGTCTTAACTAGGCAAAATATAGCATTTTTAACTAAATCAAGGGCAATAACTCCACTGTTAATGGTCCGATCTAGCTGGTTTTCAAACTTGTCCGAGCTTTCATTGATATTAACAATCTTTGCAAGTTTGATAATGATCAAATAATAAATGAAGGTGCTAGAGTGTTCACAAGGCTTAATATGGGATTTTTCAGCAAAACAAGGGCCACAACTCCTGTGAAATTATTTCAATCTTGCCGATTTTCGAACTTGTTTGAGCTTTCATTGATATAAAGACACTGGCAAAGTTAAGTAAAGATCCGATTAATATTGAAGGCCCTAGAGTGTTCACAAGGAAGAAAATAGCATTTTTCAGAAAAAACAAGGGCCATAACTCTAGTGTTACTGATCCGATTTAGCTGGTTTTCGAACTTGTTCTTCGAGCTTTCATTGATATTAACAATCTGTGAAAGTTTGGTAAAGATCAAATAATAAATGAAGGTGCTAGATTGTTCACAAGGGAGAAAATGGCATTTTTCAGAAAAAACAAGGGCCAGAACTCTGGTGTTACTGAACCAATTCAGCTGATTTTCGAACTTGTCCAAGCTGTAGTTGGTATTAACAATCTGTGCAAGTTTGGTAACAATCAAATAATAAATGAAGATGCTAGAACGTTCACAAGGCAGAAAATAGCAATTTTGAGAAAAAAACAAGGGCCATAACTCCGGTGTTACTGATCCGATTTGGCTGGTTTTTAAACTTGTCCAAGCTTTCATTGATATTAACAATATGTGCAAGTTTGGTAAAGATCAAATAATAAATGAAGGTGCTAGAGTGTTCACAAGGCTTAATATGACATTTTTCAGCAAAACAAGGGCCATAACTCCGGTGAAATTATTCCGATCTGGCTGGTTTTCGAACTTGTCCGAGCTTTCATTGATATAAAGACACTGGCAAAGTTTCGAAAAGATTTGATTAATAATGAAGGCCCTAGAGTGTTCACAAGGCAAAAGTTAACGGACGACGGACGACCGACGACCGACGGACGACGGACAACACACCATCCCATAAGCTCTGCTGGCCTTCGGCCAGTCGAGCTAAAAAGTAAAAAAAAAAATCCCAAACCAAATTTATAGATATATACATGCTTACATGCAAACCTAGATCTGCCTTTATTGCACATTTTATGGCCCATCACAATTTGGGTTCCATGGGAGCCCAGAATTTGCAGAAGACAAAATTACTTACCCAACCCTTTACAACATACTATAAGGAAACCAATTCCAAAATTTAGTTCAGCTAGGACAAGAAATGCAAGAGATATAGACCTGTAAACACAGCTTACATGCAAAATTTGATGTGAAACAGAAGGAAGCTTATGGCCAAATTTGGTTAAGCTAGGGTAAGAATTGTAAGAGATATAGACTTGTAAACACAGCTTACACGCAAAATTTGATGTGAAATGGGACACATTTTATGGGCTATCATAATTTGGGTTCCATGGGAGCCCATGGGTTACAGGAACCAAAATTGCTTATGCAGCCCTTAAGATAATGCTATAAGGAAGCCCATGGCCAAATTTGGTTGTGCTAGGATAAGAAATGTAAGAGATATAGACTTGTAAACACAGCTTACAAGCAAACCTTGATGTGGGACGCCGACCCCGGGGTGATTACATAAGCTCTCTTATTCTTCGAATAGTCAAGCTAAAAATCAATGAGCCGGAAAAAATGAAGGCACTATCGTCTTAATGAGGCAAAATATAGCATTTTTAACTAAATCAAGGGCCATAACTCCGCTGTTACTGGTTCGAGCTTTTATTGATATTAACGACCTGTTTACAGTTAAAGTTTGTTAAAGATCGGATGAAAAAAATAAATAAAAAAAATACTAATTCAAAAAACAATAAAACTAAAAAAATACCTAAACAAAAAGCTATATATATTTACAAAACATTTAAACAAAAAAAAAAACACTAATAATAAAACAAAAGGCAAAACATCTAGTACAGTTTGGTAAAGATCATGGGCCCGTTTTATGAAACAACTTACGACCATTTTGATCCTAAATTAATTTCTTAAATGCTTCACTATAAATTACACTTTTCAAATAAACGTTATTTCATATCATTTTCTTATACATGTGTTATTTCTGCATTACGGGCACACATTCTTGTCTACACTGAATGCTGAAAAGTGACGGATTTTAAAATGTAGGACTTATCTTAAGATGTTTCATAAAACGGGGCCAAGATGAAAATGAAAGCCCTAACAAAATCAAGGGCCATAACTCAGCTGTTACTGGTCCGAATTGGCTGGTTTTCGAACTTGTCCAAGTTTTTATTGATATTAACACTCTGTTACAGTTTGGTAAGATCGGATGAAAAATGAAGGTCATATCGTCTTAATGAGGTAAAAGTTAACAGACGGATGACGGACAACACGCCATCACATAAAAATCATCAGCTCCAAAAAGTAGGTCAAGGTCATAGATGAAATCCATGAGTCCAAAAAGATGCACTACCCAAGACACAACTATGTCAAAATAGAATATTTTGTCTTCCAAATATCAAGCTATAAATTAGGTTTAAAACATCTAGTGCATAATTATATTTCATGAGAAAGTGATGTAAATGTAACAATTAAAGTTATCTGCCCTTTTCTTGGATGGTGAAGGTGACATCCACATTTGCTTTGTCACGTTGCAATGTACCACTCAAGATACAACTATATGCAAAGTTTGAAAGGTCTTAGTGCATACAGTTTGTGAAAAAGTGACCTAAATGCCAAAGTTGAAGGTAAAAATTATAAGGTTATCTGCCCTCTGCTACGTTGCAATGTACCACCCTAGTTACAACTATAAACACATTTTTAAAGGTGTAGTGCATACAGTTTGCGCGAAATTGACCTCAATGCAAAAATTAACCTAAAAATTAATATCTGCCCTTTGATTGGAGGGTCAAGGTCACTTCCACATTTGCTTTGTCACGTTGCGATGTACCACTCAAGATACAACTATAAGCAAACATTGAAAATATTGAAAGGTCGAGTGAATACTGTTTGTGAAAAAATGACAAACGCTTAACTTAAATGTTGGAGCCACGGCCTTTGCCGCCGCCAGAAAACCAACACCTATGTCTCTTTTTTCCTTCGAAAAGGTGACAATAATAATAAAACAAACATTAGAGATTTTGCGATGTACGGTTTCCCATTAAACTGCATGTTATGGTCCTTTGCGCTTTGAATGATAATGTAAAATCAGATGTCCATGAGGACAAGTAACATTTGCTGGTATAAAATCAACATTAAAGCAGACATGCCATGATGGTAGTGTTTATTTTACACATCATAATAAACATTACATTATTATTCGCGTTATAATTTGTTAATCATTAGGTTGCACTTCAGTTTTTTGGATATTCTAAAATACGGTCCTTTTGATTAATAAAATGCCGCGCTTTTAGAAATCGTCAATAATATGGCAGACAATCATGTTGACAGAAAGGTTTCATATACGAATTTTAAAACTATGTTAATATAATTTACTAACAAAATAAAACATTAATTTAATAATCTCTCTTTTTTAATCTTTCTTAAAATAATTTAAATATTCTAGTTCTGTTTATTTATATCCCCGTGTGGTTGCCGGGGTAAAATACAACCACTGCAAATCCTGCTAGAAGCAGAGGTGTAGGAAACCTTGAATTTTTCAATGTTTTCTTCACGACACCGCATATGCAAATGTGGAAACGTGGCTCCATCGTAAATGGAGTGTCTACAATAATAGAGTTTGCAGCAACTCTGCAGTTCTATAACCTTTCTTGTGTTGGTGTGCCCTAAAACCCCAATTCAATTCTGTTCATTTATAACAAAACTCATTAAAAAATGCTACTTATAATTTAATAGATATTAACTTGGACTATCCTTATTTTTCTGTGTGTTGGTGTGCCCTAAAACCCCAATTCAATTCTGTTCATTTATAACAAAACTCATTAAAAAATGCTACTTATAATTTAATAGATATTAACTTGGACTATCCTTATTTTTCTGTCTGGCTCTTTGTGTTTTTCTTAAGGAAAGAAGGAACATGGAATTTAATCTTGCTCAATTCACAACATTGACTACTGAGTTTGACTCTTCCGAGTAGACATTAACTTTGTGTTGGGGAATGAAAGATATGTTTGTTTGATTTTGTTTTGTTTGTTTTAAAACAATTAATTCTATTGATTAAAAGTACCCTAATCAGTTCTAAAGTTTTTACAAAGTTTCCCATCGAAAATATAAGTATACTTACTCCCTGAATAAAGTGACATGCGACAGTCTGGGCTACTGATTCTGAAGCTGGGACCCTAACTTTTGCCAGCAAGGGGCCCTGGAGTTGGCTCCTAGTCCAAAAATGTTAAGCTTCATCCCTGTGATAGGCATTTAATGCTCGATAAGCCAAAAAATGGTAAACAGACGTAGACAGACAGTCCTTTTGGAATTACAGCATGGATTCATAACCATATGTAATATAAAAGCCCAGTGTATATGAACCCGGATCAAACGCGATGCGGTAAGGGACTCAAACGCGATGCGATAAGGGATAACCCAAATAGATCATAGTTGATTGTGTCGAGTGACATCACCTGGCCCTTGGGCGAAAGTAGCCTGGGGAAAACATCCAAGTCATTTGAATTTCACCATGGCTGATGCAGATATTTCATTATTTGCCACCTACAAAAGCTTCCAACGCATCAGTTAAAATACTGAGGTCACAGGTTCATCAGGAATAACTCTAAATAGTTATCTAGCATCACCCAGTTTCAACCTCATGTATAATTGTGTGCAGCTAAAGCTGGCACTCTAGTCTCTACTGTATGACGAGTGTATCTCATTACAAAAACACTTGTTTGGTAACGGTATCCTAATCCGAACCTTCTCTGACCCTAACAGCCTTTTTTTATTTTTTGTGCGGCTTTATACACAGACAGATGAAATATGTAAAATCGTAAAACGGGCTGGTAACTCAGGTAAGGTCAGAGAAGGCTCGGATTAACGGTAGTCATGTCAGTAAATGGAGTAATATTGTGAAAACACGACATTCGAACACACATTTTGACTATTCCTGTTAAGGCAAACTCTGAAAAAAAGAAGTTGTAGTTTATAAAGGTAGAATGCATTTACATGTATAACAATGTTAATATTGATTCCAGTGTTTACTTCCGATCCAAACAACGTGCTAAAAAAATCTGGTTGATGTTTTGGCGGGAACAAGTCTTCTACCATATATTATTTCGTTGTGAAATTTCGTGTGAAGCAGTCTACCCATTGACTGATCTGCAGTTTATAGAATGCCTTTTTTTTCATTATGTATTATACGGTATTGGGCCTAAAGTGCGAAAAGGAGATTTGGTCTACAAAAAGGACTCATATAGCTAATTATGAATTTAGAAACAGACAAGTAGAATATGTGTGTAGTGAACAAATAAATGTAATCAAACTTTTAATATTTTTTTCTTTAATACAAGTTTATGTGTTTTGACTCTCTGAAACAACAGACTAATGTTATATGTTTGTTTTAAAAAAATAAATTACACCAAACTTATGTTTTATGTATTTTGAAAGGGAGTAAGTATACGGGGAGGAGAAATGGGTTCATAAACGCTCTAGTTTATCGATTTATGTTGTCGCGCTAGAACTCCGCCATTTACTATTTTATCGATACAGATAAATCGATCCGATGCAGGAGCAAGCGTACCAGCGCATAAGCGTACCATGTATAGAATATATAGTGGTAACATAGGTGCTAATGTGTTTGTGGTTTGCAGTGCGACTTGATGATTATAATGGTGATAATTGCACGATAATTGCATGGTGAGATCATTTTTATAAGGGAATATGAATAATTTTGCACACGCTTGTTTGAATTTTAAGTAGTTTTATTTAATTAATATATACCAGGGACTCATATACAGAATATGTAATATAGACGGATCCTGTATATACACAACAAATAAAGATATAGAAGACAAATATAAAGTTCTCATACAAGACGCTTTACATTCAAAACAGAAATGAAAGATATTTAATAATTTTGCACACGCTTGTTTCAATTTTTAATAGTTTTATTTCATTAATATATATACACAACAAATAAAGATATAGAAGACAATTTTTTACATACAAGACGCTTTACATTCAAGACAGAAATGAAAGATATTTATATTCTTAAACAGAACATTTGAAGATATAATTTATTTTATTTCAACAATTAGCAATTTCATCATTAACAAGATAAGTTACAAATACTAAAGCAACAGATAGCCTTGATACACTTACAGACATATTATTTTGTCTGTGATACACTTTAACAATGACACAAACAGGAGAAACCAATATAGTTGACGTCATGCTCTACACGAAATCGCCGAACTGATGTTGTTGATGCTGCTATCGTAAGCGCGTTACATGTGAAAAGTTAAAATTTCAGCCAACATCTCAAATTAGGCAGTTTTTACAGCTCAACATCACGAAATTACCTTCTTGACAAAGATAAATATGTCTACTATTCACTTTTTGTTATTATTAATGCCTAATATAACCCATACTTCGTATCTCGTTTGCAATAGCTCCACACCATTTTTAATTTGAAAAATTAAAAATTTCAGCTGATATCTCAAAAGGCACATTTTCATCACCACTTTTTAGGCTTTGTCTTATAATCACCACCTTGAAATGACCTTCTTGACAAAGATAAATATGTCTACTATTCACATGTTGTTATTAGTAATGCCCAAATAACCCGTAGTCTCGTATCTCGTTTGCAATAGCTATACACTGTCACCATTTTTTATTTGGCGCAGGGTGGCGCCATCTTTGTTACACGGAATCGTCTGGTAAAATGTGCTTCTATACATGCAAACAAATACACGCTCTGTATCAGAGGACACAATGTGAATAAATAATACTTATGTTTACATTTTGCAATTTATACTCGCCGTCATAAGAAAGTATCCACTTCTAAATATTGATATACAAATACCATGAGAACCAATAATCACAATTGTTCCTATTATTATATTAGATACAACATTTACAAACATGTTTTAATATGAAATATGAAAATTCAATAAAGAAAAAAATGTTTAAATCGATTCTAAAGCGCAACAGGCGGAAAACAAAAGTCACAGACCTAATAACGTTACAGCTGGTCCCATAAGTGCTCTATCGGACTAAGGTCCGGTGAAAAAGCAGGCCAGGGTAGCACATTGACGTTATTGGCCACCAAGAAGTCGATGGTCAATCTTGCTGAGTGTGGCCTGGCGTTATCCTGTTGGTACAGTGTAACGTTAGGGTGGTTAGCAAGGAACGGCAAAACAACTGGTTGGAGTATCTCGTCCACGTAACGTTATTAGGTCTGTGACTTTTGTTTTCTTTCCGCCTGTTGCGCTTTAGAATCGATTTAAACATTTTATTCTTTATTGAATGTTCATATTTCATATTAAAACGTGTTTGTAAATGTTGTATCTAATATAATAATAGGAAAAATTGTGATTATTGGTTCTCATGGTATTTGTATATCAATATTTAGAAGTGGATACTTTCTTATGACGGCGAGTATATTTAGTTTGTAAGTGTAATAGTTTATAAGAATTTGCTGTTTTTCACACACGCGCGAAACAACCGGAAGTAGTCATTTTCACGCAGTTGTGAAACACACGCGCGACAACATAAAACGGCAAAACGATCCGTTTCTCCTCCCCGTATACTTACTCCCTGGAAAGTATACATACAAACACACATATTATGATATATATATAAATGTTATTAATTTAAAAACAGATTAATTATTAGAATTAGTTTGAATTCGAAAAGGACTCATACACATGATATAACCTGGGAAGGGTTTAAACTAATGTTGGTAGAACTTGTTACCCGACCCATTTGTCATTATAATATTTCTATATGTGGATATTATTCTGTCTGTAAAATATTGGCAATAAAATATGTTTAAATCATGAAATAACCTAACAAACAAGTTTTTTTTTCATATAGATACCTTAACTGTATTGGTATATTCTACTAGTCTGTTTCTAAATTCATAATTATTTTCCATATAAATGTAGCTATGCATATGGATGTTACGAGTTCTTTTCGTAGGCGATAACTCCTTTTCGTAAGGTGTTTCAGAGAGTCAAAACACATAAAGAAAAAAATATTAAAAGTTTGATTACATTGATTTGTTCACTACAAACATGTTCTATTAGTCTGTTTCTAAATTCATAATTATTTTCCTTATAAAGCTATACATATAACTTTCATGAGTCCTTTTCGTAGACCAAATCTCCTTTTTCGCGAAAAGGACTCCTTTTTGCACTTTAGGCCTTAGTATTATACCAATTCAATTTATTGGCATAATACCAGTCTGTCGTAAAAAAAGCTTGCTCGCGTTTTTCAAGCGTCCACGTACCGTCTGTGACAGGTATGATAGTAACCCAGTTTGGACACTAAAACCGGGCTATCTACCGGCTGCAAATTTCTTGCTTTTCCGGCTGTTTTTGACGATTTCCTACCGGAAATGTTTATAAAAGTAATTATACGTGTGTTATTTATTGTCAAATGCCCCCAAAAATAACAATTTAAAAACAGTTTAAACCAATCTACGGAGGAAGATTGTTTTCGAATATACGGCTTGAAAACGGTACAGTAAATTAGTGCACATAAACAAACAGTGTTTTTCGACTTAAGATATTGTAAACTGTTGTGCTTCTACTGTTTTTACTGTTGCTGTTGCTGCTGCTGATGATGCTGTTGATAATGATGGTGCTTATCTGCTGCTAACATTTTTGCTGCTGCTATTGATGCTGCTGCTGCTGATGATGAGGATTATCTGCTGCTAGTGTGTTTGCTGCTGCTACTGCTGATGCTTATCTGCTGCTAATGTTTTTGCTACTGCTGCTGCTGATGATGATGATGATGCTTATCTGCTGCTACTGCTGCTGATGATGATGCTGCTTTTTTTGCTGCTGCTAGTGCTGCTGCTGCTGCTGATGATGATGATGCTTATCTGCTGCTACTGTTTTTGCTGCTGCTGCTGTTGATGATGATGCTTATCTGCTGCTACTGTTTTCGCTACTGCTGCTGCTGCTGCTGCTGGATGATGATGATGATGATGATGGTAAAACATGATGACTAGTTATTGTAGATAAGTCGTAATGCGGATCCACTATTTTAACATTCACTAGGGGTGCTGATGCTTATCTGCTGCTACTGTTTTTCTGCTGCTACTTCTGCTGATGATGATGATGCTTATCTGCTGCTTCTCTTGTTGCTGCTGCTGCTGCTGCTGATGATGATGATGCTTATCTGCTGCTGCTGCTGCTGCTGATGATGATGTTGATGATGTTTATCTGCTGCTACTGTTTTGATGCTGCTGCTGTTGTTGCTGTTGCTGCTGATGTTGCTGCTGCTGCTGCTGATGATGATGGTGATATTTTATGATGATGATGATCCTTGAGACAGTGATGTTATGCTGCTGCTGCTGAGTTGATTGTGATGCTGAATATGGAGACTGGTGAAGGTGGTGTTGTGGTTGTGGAAATGCTGCAGGTGATGATGATGATGCTGATGCTTATCTGCTGCTAATATTTTCGCTACTGCTGCAGCTGCTGATGATGATGATGATGATTCTTATCTGTTGCTACTGTCTTTGTTGCTGCTGGTGATACTGCTACTGTTTTTGCTGCTGCTGCTACTGTTGCTGATAATGATGATGCTAATCGGCTGCTACTGTTTTTGCTGCTGCTACTGCTGCTGCTGCTGATGATGATGATAATGCGTATATGCTGCTACTCTTTTTGCTGCTGCTACTGCTGCTGCTGCTGATGATGATGATGCTTATCTGCTGCTACTGTTTTTGCTCCTCCTGTTGCTGTTGTAGCTGCTGCTGCTGATGATGATGAGGATGCTATGATAATGATGATGATGCTTATCTGTTGCTACTGTTTTTGCTGCTGCTGCTGTTGTAGTTACTGCGGCTGCCGTTGCTGCTGCTGCTGATGATGATTATGATGATACTTATCTACTGCTTCTGTTTTTGCTGTTGTTGCTGCTGCTGCTGCTGCTGCTGATGATGATGATGATGATGATGATGATGATTATCTACTGCTTATGTTTTTGCTGCTGCTACTGCTGCTGCTGCTGATGATGGTGATGCTTATCTGCTGCTACTCTTTTTGCTGCTGCTACTGCTGCTGATGATGATGATGCTGATGATGATGATGCTTATCTGCTGCTACTGTTTTTGCTCCTCCTGTTGCTGTTGTAGCTGCTTCTGCTGATGATGATGAGGATGCTATGATAATGATGATGATGGTTATCTGTTGCTACTGTTTTTGCTGCTGCTGCTGTTGTAGTTAATGCGACTGCCGCCGCTGCTGCTGCTGCTCATGATTATGATGATACTTATCTACTGCTACTGTTTTTGCTGTTGTTGTTGCTGTTGCTGCTGCTGTTGTTGCTGCTGCTGATGATGATGATGATGATGATGACGATGATTATGATGATACTTATCTACTGCTACTGTTTTTGCTGTTGTTGTTGCTGTTGCTGCTGCTGATGTTGCTGTTGCTGCTGATGTTGCTGCTGCTGCTGATGATGATGATGATGATGGTGATATTTTATGATGATGATGATCCTTGAGACAGTGATGTTATGCTGCTGCTGCTGAGATGATTGTGATGCTGAATATGGAGACTAGTGAAGGTGGTATTGTGGTTGTGGAAATGCTGCAGTTGATGATGATGATGATGATACTGCTGCTGCTGTTGCTGCTACGGCTGCTCCTACTGGAGATGCGGCTGCTGCTGCTTATAACAATATGATGTTGCTACTGCTGCTGCTATTGCTGCTAAGGATTATGATGATGATGATGATGATGATGATGATGGAGACTGTGTTGATGTTGTGGAAATGCTTCTGCTGCTTCTGCTGCTGCTGCTGCTGCTGATGATGATAATGATGATGATGACGATGATGCTTTGCTGTGTTTTGCTGCTGCTGCTGTTGCTACTGCTGCTGTTGTTGCAGATGATGATGATGATCATCATCATGGAGACATTTTTTAGTTGTGAGAATACTTCTGCTACTGCTGTTGCTGATGATAATGCAGACTATGAGTGTTTGTTTTTAGCGCGACGTCCGTCGTCCGTCCGTCCGTCCGTAAACTTTTTTTTGTGGCGACTACTCCTCTGAAACTGCTTGACGAATTTTCATGGAGCTTCACAGGAATGTTGCTCATGATGTCTAGTTGATCCTAGCACAAATTCAGGTCGGCCGGAAATTCAAGATGGCCGCCACGGCTAAAAATAGATTCTAAAAATGCGATATTGTGGCGACTACTCAAAAACCATAAGTGATATTGATTTGGAACCTTTACCAAAATGACTGGCACGACTTTGGATGTCAAATATGGCCGCCAGCGGCGATCTTTGTTTACATAGAGTTATATAGGCTGTTCTTTCGTTGTGGAAATGCTGCTGCTGTTGTTGTTGCTGCTGCTGCTGCTACTCCTCTGATGCTGTTGTTGTTGCTGTTGCTGCTGTTGTTGCTGCTGCTCCTGCTGAGATGATAATGATGATCTAATATATTTATGAGGAGTCTGAAGATGGGTAAAACATCCTTACAGAATATGCATGTATATATACAAACATCGTCGATTTCTGTATGCTACCGGGTTTGCTACCTGATCCTGGTAGATAAGTAAACTCAACTTAGGATTTGCATGCATGCCACACTTTTATATATATAAGGATTAAATAAACACGTCGCTTATTTATGTATTCAACCGGGCTTGCTACCGGATCTTATATATTGGAATTGGGCAGATATGTAAACTGAAATTAAGGAGTGCATGTCACAAATATAGACGTATAAAAGGAGAATCTAGAAACACTCCCTACTTGTGTATAAAATAGGGTTTTCAACGGGGCCACACATATAGATAAAATAATAAAATACAAACACTTTATATGGGTAAACTCACTATCGGGTTTGCATGAATGCAGAATATATAGATATAGCAGAATGCTACAGGATGTTATATATTGATACCGGTTAGATTTGTAAACTCACTTTAGGGATTGCAATCATATGTGACACATATAGATATGGGCCACACTTAAAAATATAGTGTTTGCCCTTTCACGATCGACACGAAAATATGGCCCTATCAAGTATGTTTTTCCCATTCTAAGAACATCTTTACTGCACCCCGTAGTACCTTAATTAGGCAAGACAGATAAAAATATTGGACAGGGAAAGCAGCATTCAAGGATGACAGTCAACCATAAAACACAAAAACAAACACGCAGACAAACGAGAAGGCAAAAGTAATAAAACATACAAGCGACATCACAAACACAAAAGGGTTGACAATAGGGCTACCGCCTTGGAACGGTCAGTGGCAACAAAGGCCACTGGGGGTTTAAACCGGTTTTAGGGAGCACCAAACATCACTCTTACCCTACTGTCATCCCATTAAAACAGGACAGTGTAAATAAAGAAATCCCCGCCATGAACTAATCTCTAACCAACAAGGCAGCATCAATAGGCAATATAAGTAAAACACAAATATGCTCGTGTTAATATAATACAAAAAACAATAGCCTAGAAAGCCACAATGAAGGTACTCAATGACTTGGCAGAAGCCAGAGCAACAAGAGAATAAACCATTAAGGGCACGACAAGAAAGATCATAGACAAACATCAAACGCCACCGTCCCAATGGGATTTAGGTAGGCGTCATCATAGGGTCCACAGCCTGTCCGGTCATCGTACAATTAAAGAGGAAAGCATAGTGGCGAACTGTAAACGGGTCCACCACCAAGCATGCAGTACGTTGCAAAATGATAGGGTCATAACCTCTTTTGATAAACTTTTTAACAAGTTTAACAAAGATAGTATAAAAGTGATCATGACCAAGAATCTTACGAAGTTTATAAATCACATCACCATAGAAGTCAGGTTGTGATAGTCCTTGTCGCAGAAGAGTACTTAAATTACTTTTATATTTGGAAAGAAGATCAGGGTTACGATAATAATTTTTTGCAAAGGTTTTACGAAGTTTATGGTAACGGTAAACCTGATTGAGTAGCTTTTTAGTTATACAAAGATTACGAATATTAAAGTCCTCAACTCGAGTACAAGCTCTTGAAAAACGAATAAGTTGAGACACATATACCCCATAAGAAGTTGCTCGGGGAACATCCCCATCCAAGTGGGTGTAATTAACAATGTCAAAATTAAAATCATCTCTCTTGTCATAGATTTTGCTAATTATTTGACCATTTTCAATCGAGAGATCTAAATCAAGAAAAGAAGCGTTATTATCAGATATATTAGCTTTATTAAGCTGAAGTTCTTTAGGATAAATATTATGAACCATAGTTGGAAAGAAAGGGTTGTCAATGTTCAGTATGTCATCCAGATACCGAGAGATGTCATTAAAAGCTTCAATAACATCTGCCTGGGTATCTGGTGAAAGACTCAACATGAAATCCCTTTCATAGCAAAATAAAAACAAATCTGCGACAAGTGGTGCACAGTTCGTACCCATAGGGATACCAACAATTTGTCTATAAACGGTGGTACCATACCTGAAGAAAATATTATCTAATAGAAAGATGAGTGCTTCACAAACTTCATAGCAAGTCCACATAGTATAGATGTGACGGAAAGCCGCCAGTTCTACGATGTGTAACATACATTGTACACGCTTGCGTTTTAAATGCTTCTGTTTATAATTTTTCATTTGCATATTGCATTGAATGCATGTGTTAAAAGCTCTACTTTAATGTTACAGCCATTTTTCTTGTTGCTCTATTTGTATTTCAAGTCAACACTGGTGATAATAGTCATATTCTGCCAACATGGCTAAAACAATTAAAAAAGTCAATATGTTTAAACATTTTTAACGATTGTTTCATATATTAATCATGCCAATTAATTAAGTTGATCAATGAAAATACCATTGTTTTTCTTTTCATTTTATTAAATTTTGCTTTTTAACAAATAAAATAAAATATGTGCCTCCCAGCATACCTAAAATTTGAAATTAGGGTCAGGAAAGTGCAAACAGTCCTAGTCAGATCAGTGGTTCTAAAACAATGGTCAATGTTTTATCGATTTTCATAAATACATGGATGATGCCATATATTGATACTGGGTATATGGGTTAAATAGAGTTTAGGTTTGCATATCGATCTGACACCGTTATTAGAAGAACATACTTACACCGCTCATTTCGGTATTCTACCGGGCTTGCTACCGGATCATATATTGATACCGGGTAGATGGGTTAACAGAGTTTAGGGTCTGCATATCTATCTGACACATACATATATTAGTAAAACATACTTAACACAGCCTACTTTGGTATTTTACTATGCTTTATACCCATATTTGGGTATTCGATCGGGCTTCCTACCGGGTTATATATATTTATTATATATATTATATAGTAAGCGGGAGAGGTCACTACTTGCTTTGCACACGTACAGATATAAGGGTATAAGGGAAATCAAGCATTCCATATTTGGGTTTTCGACCGGGCTTGCTACCGAATCATATATATTTATACCGAGTAAACGGGAGAGGTCCCTATTGGCTTTACTCACTTACAGGTATAAGGGAAATCAAGCACTCCATATTTGGGTATTCGACCGGGCTTGCTACCGGATGATATTTATTTATACCGAGTAGACGGGAGAGGTCCCTATTGGCTTTGCTCACTTACAGGTGTAAGAGAAATCAAGCACCCCGTTTTGGGGTATTCAACCGGGCTTGCTACCGGATCATATATATTTATACCGAGTAGACTGGATAGGTTACTACTGGCTTTGCTCAAGTACAGGTATAAAGGAAATAATTTGGGTATTTGACCAGGCTTGCTACCGGATCATAAATATGTATACCGAGTACACGGGCGAGGTCACTATTGGCTTTGCTCACTTATTGTAGTAATAATAAGAATAATAATAATAATAATTGAAATCCGAAAGGATATTATTTTCCAATAACTAATCATTACAAAAGTTTTAAATTGTGTGTAAGTAAATGGAAATATCATGTTGTAACGTTTTTATTTTTATTTTTTGACATAGAATATATGCAATTATTGTATATACACATCTGCATTATCTATGCATTGTCTTAAAGTTTGGTTTTGCTTTGTGTTTCAGAATAAACAATACACAATATATACTCAGTTGCATTGTATATGCAAAAACATTTGGTTATGTTTGATTGTGCTATGATATATGCAATGAAATAGATTCACTTGAATTATATCCTAGACGATACATTGTGCAACTCCACATGTAGTTTGTTGTAATCGTCGTGATGAGTTATGTATTATTTGTTTGTTTAGTGCTTGAAATCTTTATCAGATGATATATATAAATATATATATATATAAACTGAAAACATGATAGTTACATATTGCATTTAAATACATGTCTTTATATGTTTATAGTCATGTGTATGAACATTATATAAAACAATATTCATAATTCGTAAAATAGAAATGTAAAATAAAATAAAATATAAATATTTACAAAGATGCAATGTCCATGGAATGTGAATTTTAATCTCACGTGGGCTTACTCATATTGTGTATTACATAGTGAAAGACTGTGTGTATAAAATAGATGATTAAATGATATGAAAATATTTATACCATCTTCTCCATATGTACATTTGTTTATGTTGTTTCATTTCGTATTACCTGTCATTGTATTGTGTTAACTATTTGTATCCTCACAGGCCTTAAGGCCTATTGGAATTTTGAATAAAACATATACTAATATCTTTATTTCAAGAGGATAACATTTGGCTACATATGGTCCTCAGACAAAATATAATATGTTTACAGTTTATACAAACATAATTAAAACAATGGAACAAAAATAATAAAATGTCTAGAAACTTTATGATTTTCCTAAAAGGCTTGTATTTGAGATACATTGATTAAAGTGGGTACATCAGGCTTTTCATATGGGTCTAGGGTCCGAGTGGTATATTTGTGCCTTAAAATACATCCGTATTTTTTAAAAATAAATATGATAATTTCGGTTTTAACTATTTCATTATTGCAACAAAAACTCTAATATTGCAATAAAGGATGTTTCACTTAAGACCTTATGTTTATTGACATTAAAAGTAATGTCAAAGGTTTTAACTACCCGTTACGACCTTTATGCACACATATGTTTGTAATTGACAATGTGTTGTATGTACAATGCATGCACATGTGCGTGCGTGCGTGCGTGCGTGCGTGCATGTCATGTATGAATGTATGCATGTATGCATGCATGTATGTATGCGACCCTTTAATACTGGGGCCTCGATATGCACACGCCAATCTACCAGATATTAATATCTAAGATTCGGTAGTTAGCCCGGTGGAATTCACTAATAGTGAACTCTCCTGTGTACTCTGTATAAATATATCATATCAGGTAGCAAGCCCGGTAGAATACATAAATATGGAGTACTTCACTTCCCTTATATATATAAGTGTGCAAACGCACACATAGTGAACTCTCCTGTATAAATATATCAGATCAGGTAGCAAGCCCGGTAGAATGCCCAAATACAGAGTGCTTCATTTCCCTTGTATCTATTAGTGCGCAAACGTACTAATATGTACTCTCCTGTGTACTCTGTATAAATAGATAAGATTAGATAGCAAACCAGGTAGAATACCCAAATATGGAGTGCTTCACTTCCCTTATATCTAATAATGCGCAAACGCTCTAATAGTAAACTCTCCTGTATACTCTGTATAAATAGATAAGATCAGGTAGCAAGCCCGGTAGAATACCCAAATATGGAGTGCTTCATTTCCCTTATATCTATAAGTGTGAACGCACTAATAGTGAACTCTCCTGTGTACTCTGTGTACATATATATAAGATAAATGTAGACGATAAACTCATTTAATCTACTAGCCGGTATCAATACATACTATTCGTTAGCAAACCTGATGGAATACCAAAGTAGGCGGTTCGAATGTATATATGTCTATATTGATATCTGATATCAATATATAAGATCCGGTAGCAAGCCCGGTAGCAAAATGAGATATAGGGTCCTATAGAAACCACAGCGTCCGAACGCAATGGCATCGCAGGTCCGCACTGTACTGTAAACAAGGAATTAATTATACAATGAAGGAGACAAAATACAACAGAAAGGGTGGTGAAGACAGGGTTATCGACTTGGAACGGTCAGTAGACAATAAGGCCTACAGGTTAGCTTGAATCGATTTTATGTGTACACAATCATTGCTATTATCCTGTCTTCAGCGCCCAAATAGACAGTGTAAACAAAACTACATCCCATCAAAAGGAATTCTCTAACAATAAAGTCCACATCCAGAGAAAATAACAAAAGAAACACTAAGATGTTGTTGTAAAGCTATATAACATATAAAATAAGAAACATCTCAGGATGTATCCAGAATTGTACTGAACAATCACAGCAGTTGCAGCCAAAGGGAAAACCAATCTAGGGTACGACCGACCAGAAAATCCAAGGGACGAAAGCTCATGTACCTACCTCCCTTGGTCGGGGTTTCAGTAGGTGCAATCATAGAGTCCCAAGAGGTTGTCCAGTCATCGCACAAGGGAAAAGTGAAGCGTAGTGACTGACTGTAGAGGGGTCAATCACTAAACATGCAGACTGCCAGTGCGTTGTATACTAATACCAAACTAGGCGGTATATGTTTTTCTAATATATATATGTGTCAGATATATGTATGCATACCCTAAACTTAGTTAACCCATATACCCGGTATCAATATATAATATCCGGTAGCAAGCCCGCTAGAATACCAAACTAGGCGGTGTATGTTTTTCTTATATCTATATGTGTCAGATATATATGCATACCCTAAACTCAGTTAACCCATATTACCCCGGTATCAATATATAATATACGGTAGCAAGCCCGGTAGAATACATAAATATGGAGTACTTCACTTCCCTTATATCTATAAGTGTGCAAACGCACACATAGTGAACTCTCCTGTATAAATATATCAGATCAGGTAGCAAGCCCGGTAGAATGCCAAAATATAGAGTGCTTCATTTCCCTTGTATCTATTAGTGCGCAAACGTACTAATATGTACTCTCCTGTGTACTCTGTATAAATAGATAAGATTAGATAGCAAGCCCAGTCGAATACCCAAATATGGGGTGCTTGATTTCCATTATATCTATAAGTGAGCGAAGCCAATAGTGACCTCTCCTGTCTACTCATTTTAAATATATATGATCCGGTAGCAAGCCTGGTCGAATACACAAATATGGTGTGGTTGATTTCCCTTATACCTGTATGTGAGCAAAGTCAATAGTGACCTCTCCTGTCTACTCATTATAAATATATATGATCCGGTAGCAAGCCTGGTCGAATACACAAACATGGAGTGCTTGATTTCCATTATATATATAGTTGAACAAGGCCAATAATGACCTCTCCCATCTACCTTTATAGATAAAGGTGTAATGAATATAATACACTGGAATACACCAAAAAAAAATATTTTCACAGAGTTTCCTCAGCCGTTTTAGAAAGTTCCTGGGCCCATTTTGATGGAGGGTTTCTCTGTTTTATGAAATAATATGAAAGCCACATAGTAATAAAACTAGGGGGGGGGGGGGCAACAACATTCACGTGGAATGATGCACATGTATACAGTTGCGTAAAAAAGCAGTTGTTAAAATACTTTTCAATGAAATAGTTATCGCACGCACGCTCGGCACGCACGCACGCACGCACGCAGCCACTCACGCACGATTACACCCACCCACCCACACTAGCAATTTAAAATAAAAACATAAAATTAAAACTTGAACTTATTGTTTTACGCGAGCTATTAGCGCATCAGACATGATGCATGAAAAATTCAATAAATCGTTTTCATACAAAAATAGAAAGAAAAAAAATAAGTATGAATAGAAATATTAAACAATCAAATAATCATATCTCAAATATGGAATAGAGAATAGTATAACATCTAGTATTAACATGTGTCCAGTTTGTTTTCGATTGAATCATAAATATATGTTGATACACATATTGTGTATCAACATATATTTATGATTCAATCGATTGATCCAAATATAAGATGCTTGATTTACTTGATTGTCGTTTTTAGCGACACAAAGTCTTATGAAATCATAAAAACTATATATGTTAAGTGCATAAGAAACTTGCATACAAAGAGTATTGTTGTGAGTATGATAGGGTCTAAATAGGTCAATACTATTATGCAAACATGAACTAATCATAAAAACTATATATGTTAAGTGCATAAGAAACTTGCATACAAAGAGTATTGTTGTGTGTATGATAGGATCTAAATAGGTCAATACTATTATGCAAACATGAACTAATATAAATACAATAAAACATCAATGTTTTAAGGTTCAGTGGATCAGCTTGTATGTTTAGTCTGCTGGACTGGATAACATTGATTGCATACTTTCATATATATAATACAATAAAACCTCAATGTTTGACAGTTTAGTGGATCAGCTTGTATGTTTCGTCTGCTGGCCTAGATAACATTGATTACCTTACATACATTTTCGGTATATTGTCTTAAAAGAATGAATTCTCAATTGAAAACACCATTGCATGACAGCTCAGGAGATCAGCGTTTACGTTTCGTCAACTGGGCTTGATTACAAGGAGGTTAATTTATAAAGAACTGTTATAAAACATATACTTAGTTATACTTAGTTCAAATCTAGTTTTTAGATAGTATGATTGTAAACCTGCGTAAAGAGTTGCTGTCTTAGGCTAAATCACACATAAACATACTATAGTTAGGAATGGTGGTTTAACCAATACTAAGTAGAATGCAATGGCCCATTCGTGTTTGTGTATTACTATTAAACAAGATTAACCCTGTAGAAAAAACAAATAGGTGTGATATTTAATCAGAAAATATTTCTCAAGATCACTTCCATATTCAATCAATATACCATCACTTTTAATTGTTTTGATCATCTTACAGTAGTATTTATTGTGTTGTTTACATGATTTGTTATATATGTAATTTGACATCATGATTACCAATGTATTACCTATGTCAATCACAGTGTGTGCTCGTGTACAATTAATTCATTAAGTTATAAAATTTAATTCTTAAACTTTTAAGAATTATATTGTTAAAAACATATACAATTAATGGGTTTTAAACATTAGTTTAATTGTATACACATCACGTAAAGGTTGAATCAGTCTTAATCAATGTATCTCAAATACCACCTTTTTAGAAAAATCATGAAGTTTCTAGACATTTTGTTCATTTTATTCTTTTTGTACCAGTGTTTTAATAGTGTTTGTATAAAATGTAAATATTCTATTTTGTCTGAGGACCATATGTTAGACTGGCTTGTAGCCAAATATGTATCCTCTTGAAATAAAGATATAATTATTATTATTATTAGTAGTAGTAGTAGTAGTAGTAGTAGTAGTAGTATTACCTTATACCTATAAGTGAGCAAAGCCAATAGTGATCTCAACCGTCTACTCGGTATAAATATATATTATCCGGTAGCAAGCCCGGTCGAATAACCAAATATAGGGTGCTTAATTTACCTTATACATATAAGTGAGCAAAGTCAAGAGTGACCTCTCCCGTCTACTCGGTATAAATATATATGATCCGGTAGCAAGCCCGGTCGAATACCCGAATATGGTGTGCTTGATTTCCCTTATACCTGTATGTGAGCAAAGCCAGTAGTGACCTCTCCCGTCTACTCTGTATAAATATATATGATCCGGTAGCATGCCCGGTGGAATACCCAAATATAGGATGCTTGATTTACCTTATATCTATAAGTGAGCAAAGTCAATAGTGACCTCTCCCGTCTACTCAGTATAAATATATATGATCCGGTAGCAAGCCCGGTCGAATACCTAAATATGGAGTGCTTCATTTCCCCTATACCTATAAGTGAGCAAAGCCAATAGTGACCTCTCCCGTCTACTCGGTATAATATATATGATCCGGTAGCAAGCCCGATCGAATATCAATATATGGAGTGCTTGATTTCCCTTATAGCTATAAGTGAGCAAAGCCAATAGTGACCTCTCCCGTCTACTCGGTATAACTATATATGATCCGGTAGCTAGCCCGGTCGAATAACCAAATATGGTGTGCTTGATTACCCTTATACCTGTAAGTGAACAAAGCCACTATTGACCTCTCCTGTCTACTCTGTATAAACATATATGTTCCGGGTTGCTTCATTTCCCTTATAACTATAAGTGAGCAAAGTCAATAGTGACCTCTCCCGTCTACTCGGTATAAATATATATATGGAATACCCATATATGGGTATAAAGCACAGTAGAATACCAAACTAGGCTGTGTAAGTATATTTTTCTAATTATATATGTGTCAGATAGATCTAAACTCAGTTAAGCCATCTACCCGATATCGATATATAAGATCCGGTAGCAAGCCCGGTAGAATGCCAAAATGGGCGGTGTAAGTATATTTTTTCTAATATCTGTATGTGTCATACAGCTATGTAGTCCCTAAACTCAGTTTACCCATCTAGCCGGTATCAATATATAAGATCCGGTAGTAAGGACGGTAGAATACCAAACTAGGCGGTGTATGTTTTTCTAATATCTATAAGTGTCAGATAGGTATGCAGACTTAAACTCAGTTAACTCATCTACCCGGTATCAATATATAAGATCCGGTAGTAAGGACGGTAGAATACCAAACTAGGCGGTGTATGTTTTTCTAATATCAATATGTGTCAGATAGGTATGCAGACTTAAACTCAGTTAACTCATAAACCTGATATCAATATATAAGATCCGGTAGCAAGCACGATAGAATACCAAACAAGGCGGTGTGAGTATGTGACCCTAAACTCAGTTAACCCATCTACCCGGTATCAATATATAAGATCCGGTAGCAAGCCCGGTAAAAGACCAAACTAGGCGGTGGAAGCATATTATCTATATTTTTTTTCCAGATAGATATGCAGACTTAAACTCAGTTAACTCATATACCTGATATCAATATATAAGATCCGGTAGCAAGCCCGATAGAATACCAAACAAGGCGGTGTGAGTATGTAACCCTATACTCAGTTAACCCATCTACCCGGTATCAATATATAAGATCCGGTAGCAAACACGGTAGACGACCAAACCAGGCGATGGAAGCATATTTTTCTATTATCTATATGTGTCGGATAGATATGCAGACTTAAACTCAGTTAATTCACATGCTTCCCACCCTAAAGTAAGCTTACTCATGTACCAGGTATCAATATAGGACATCTGGTTGAAATCCTGGTAGAATACCCATATAAGAGTAGTTTGCATTTTTTCGGTAGCAAGCCCGTACAATAATGAATATGAGTATTTATATTTTCAACTTAACATCTTAACATCTTGAAACATATTTATGTTTGCCTTTCCCGGTCCTAATTTCAAATTTTGGGTAGATAGATAGGCCGGTAGGCAGTCAAATAAAACA
Source organism: Cyrtodaria siliqua (assembly GCA_037043455.1). Lineage (NCBI taxonomy): Eukaryota > Metazoa > Mollusca > Bivalvia > Adapedonta > Hiatellidae > Cyrtodaria > Cyrtodaria siliqua. The sequence goes on from JAWPHD010006005.1 coordinate 130,238, forward strand.
AATGAAAAAAGAATATCTTATATAGTGATAACAGAACAACAGAAACCTTATTTTTTTAATTAATATTTAATAAATTGACCTCTCCCGTCTACTTGGTTTATAACATCCGGTAGCAAGCCCGGTCGAACACCCAAATATGGAGTGTTTCGTTTCCCGTATATGTATATGTGTGCAAACCGAATAGTGAATTCTCCCGGTATAAATATATAAGATCAGGTAGCAAGCCCGGTCGAATACCCAATTATGAAGTGTTTGATTTCCCTTTTATGTATAAATGTGCAAACACACTGGTGAACTCTCCCGTCTACTTGGTATAAATATATACAATCCGGTAGCAAGCCCGGTAGACTACCCACTCAGAGGGTGTATGTGTATGTGTTTGTAGTTCTCCTTAAATTAATATATATAATATTGCAGTCTGGGTTTGATTGAGACTGTTCGTGAAAGGAAGTGAAATATTATTGCTACCCATTCACGCCCTCTAGCCGGTAAGATCCGTTATCAAACCAGATTAAATACACAAATAAAGAACGTTTGTATTTAACATATTTTCTTTTTTCATTTAATCAAGAAAAGGCTATTGGGATCTGGAAGCTGATTATATTTCTGTCATAGAAGGCGTTCATTCGTCTGTTCTTTGGAACGTATTTTCAACAGTGCTGGGGTTGATGCTGTTACACTGTTACACTGTTACACTCACTCAGTCACTCAGTCCCTCACTCACTCACTCGCTCGCTCACTCACTCACTCACTCACTCACTCACTCACTCACTCACTCACTCACTCACTCACTCACTCACTCACTCACTCACTCACTCACTCACTCACTCACTCACTCACTCACTCACTCACTCACTCACTCACTCACTCACTCACTCACTCACTCACTCACTCACTCACTCACTCACTCACTCACTCACTCACTCACTCACTCACTCACTCACTCACTCACTCACTCACTCACTCACTCACTCACTCACTCACTCACTCACTCACTAACTCACGCACTCACGCACGCACGCACGCACGCACGCACGCACGCACGCACGCACGCACGCACTCACTCACTCACGCACGCACTCACTCACGCACGCACGCACGCACGCACGCACGCACGCACGCACGCACTCATTTTTTATTTATTTATTTATTCATTCATTCATATATTCGTTTTTGTTTTGTTTGATCGTTCATTCGTTCGTACGTACTTATGTACGACCGTTCGTTCGTTCGTTCGTTTGTACTTACGTTCTTTCGTTCGTTCGTTCGTTCATTCATTCATTCATTCATTCATTTATTCATGCATATCTTTACATAATTAATATATTTATTCTATCAAAACTTATTTTGCTAATGTCCTTGTCTTTTACTCACATATAATATTCATTTCTGTTGTTAACTTTATACTGAATCATAAGGTCACTTACACCAAATGTTTTCTTAATAATATGCATTAATAAATCATTGAAATTTAAGGAATATATGGTTTACGTTTAACTATAACAATTTTCACAGAATAAGGATACATTGTTTCATATTGCCAACCTTTAACTTCTAACGGCATTAGCGTATCTACCCGGTATCAATATATATGATCCGGTTGAAAGCCCGGTAGAATACCAACATAGGCGGTGTAAGTATGTTTGTCTTATATCTATATGTTTCAGATATATATGCAGACCCTAAACTCAGTTAACTACTCGGTATCAATATATATGATCCGGTTGCACGCCCGGTAGAATACCAACATAGCAACAGCAGCAGCAGCAACAACAACAACAGCAGTAGCAGCAGCATCGACAGCAGCAGCAGCATCAGAAGCATCATCATCATCATCAACAACATCATCAGCAGCAGCAGCAGCAGCAACAACATCATCATCACCATCATCAGAAGCTTCAGAAGCAGCATCATCAGCGGCATCATCAATAGCAGCAGCAACAACAGCAAAAAAAGTAGAAGCAGATAAGCATCAGCATCAGCATCAGCATCATCATCATCAGCAGCAGCATCAGCAACAACATCATCATCACCATCATCAGAAGCTTCAGAAGCAGCATCATCAGCGGCATCATCAATAGCAGCAGCAACAACAGCAAAAAAGTAGAAGCAGATAAGCATCATCATCAGCATCAGCATTATCATCAGCAGCAGCAGCAGCAGCAAAAATATCATCATGATCAGAAGCAGCAGCAACAGCAGCATCAGAAGAAGAATCATCTTCATCATCATCATCATCATCAGCAGCAGCAGCAACAACATCATTATCATTGTCAGCAGCAGCAACAGCAGCAGTAGCAGCAGCATCAACAGCTCAAGCAGCAGCATCATCAGAAGCAGCGTCTTCATCGTCATCAGCAAAGCATCATCATCATCAGCAGCAGCAGTAACAGCAGCATCAGAACCTTCACATCTATAACTGTGTGTTGCATTGAAAATCCGCTATGTAAATTGATATGCATGTAAATCATTGTCCCCATGGAAAGGATCTCTATAAGCATTTTGCTTTCTACCTATTGTATGTAACATTTGTATCATGCGTTATCTTTGAAATAAAACATGTTTAAACCAGAAGTTTCAGCAGCAGCAGCTTCAGCGGCATCATCATCAATAGCAGCAGCAGCAACAGTAAAACAAGTAGAAGCAGATAAGGATCTTTATCATCAGCAGCATCATCATCATCATCATCAGCAGCAGCAGCATCAACAGCTTAAGCAGCAGCATCATCAGAAGCAGCCTCTTCATCGTCATCAGCAATAGCATCATCATCATCAGCAGCAGCAGTAACAGCAGCATCAGAACCTTCACATCTATAACTTTGTGTTGCATTGAAAATCCGCTATGTAATAGGCTGTGAGCTATTAGGAGAAACCCTCCCCCCCCCAGGGGGAATTTTGTACAGTATGATTTTCTGAAAGAACATACAGTAAGTTTTAAAATGAGACATGTGTGCCATGTGAGCTTTGGGGCTTTAGTGAGTTTTGGGGTAAAACGTTGCGTTTTTAGACGAAAATCGCCGAAATCTGGAATTATTTTTTAGAAAAAGAATGGAATATATTAGAACCAATTTGAATTGATGGAATCTTTCTCGGAACGTATCTCTACGTGTCCCACCATAAAATTTATGGATCCGATACTTAAATATTGAGATTTTGGGTAAAAATGTTAAAAAAATGAATAAAATCGCTGATTTCTGTAATACATTGGGGGTATTTAACTAAAAATTAGAAAAATATCTAATACAATAGAAAAAAGAAATATTGTAACCTTTTTAAGCAGGGTAAGGTCCAGTGATTAAACAGAAAAAAGTTCCAAACCGCATGATGTTTGGAAATGCCTTAATTTTGAGGTGAAAAATGTGCATTTTTGTCAAAAATCGTCGGAATCTGGAATTATTTGTTAAAATTAGTTTCAACATAAACTTTTCAAATTGAAGCAATAGAATGTTGCACAGCATGCATATTCTAGTTTTTCTTTGCATCATATATAACATATGTGCTCAAATATTGGCATTTTAGGGCAAAATGTTGGAAAAAATGACAAAAATCACTGCTTTCTGTAATCCATTGGGGGTATTAGGTTAAAATCTAGAAACAAATTTAATACAATTGAATAAGGACACATTGTAATATTTTTGGAATAGACAAAGGTCCAATAATTAAGTAGAAAAAAGTCCCGAACCGTATGATGCTTGAAAATGCCTTAATTTTTAGGCGAAAATGTGTATTTTTGTCAAAAATCGACGAAATCTGGAATTATTTTTGAAAATAGTTTTAACATAAACTTATCAAATTGAATTAATATAATGTTGCACAGCATACATATTCAAGTGTTTCCTGGCATCATGTATAACATATCTGCTGAAATATGTTGGAAAAAAGGACTAAAATCACTTATTTCTGCAATCCATTGGGGGTATTTGGTTAAAATCTAGAAAAATATATAATACCGGTACAATAGAAAAATAGACTGTAAGCTAGTAGGAGTAACCCTCACCCCAGGGGGAATTTTGTACACCCTATTTTTCTGAAAGCCCATTATGTGTAGAGCATTCTGGAACATGTCATGTACCAACTGGCGACTTGGACTTTACCACGTTACCGGCATTTCGAACATGGTACATAGAGCTAGATACAGTATAAGTTATTAACAGAGAAATAGCGTTGAGCGACCCTCTGCATACGGCCACTGGGCCGACCCACATATTTTGCAACACAACGGGACCGGTGGCCAGCTGTCAGCAAAGGTCCCCAGTACATGTGGCACTCGGTCAGTAGTCCATATTAGGGGAAAGGCTACCCGAGTTCGAGTTTCGAACATGGGAGAGTTTCGAACATGGGACATAGAGCTATATACAGTTATATAGAACGACCTTCGGCCGACGGCCGCTGGGCCGACGGCCGCTGGGCCGACTTACAGATAGGGTGACAAAACGAGACTAGTGGGCTGCCGTCGGCAAAGGTCCCGGCAACGCGTGGCATTCAATCGCTAGGCTGTATCAGGGGGGAGGCAACCCGAGTTCGGGTCTCGAACCTCGTAACTCACCTAGAGCTTTATACAGTATAGTTATATATGTATAGAGGGAAATAGCGTTGAGCGATCTTCGGTCGATGGCTGCTGGACCAATCCACATATTTTGTGACACAACGGGACCGGTGGCCAGCCGTCGGCAAAGGTCCCCACTATGTGTGGTACTCGGTCCCTAGGGCTTATCAGGGTGAGGGCTACCCGAATTTGAGTCTCGAACAAGGCACATAGAGCTATATACAGTTATATAGAGGGAAATAGCCTTGAACGACCTTCTGCCGATAGCCGCTCAGCCGATAGCCGACCCACATATTTTGTGACATAACAGGACCGGTGGCCAGCCGTCGGCAACGGTCCTCGCTACGCGTGGCACTCGGTACCTAGGTCGTATCAGGGGAAAGGCTACCTGAGTTTGCGTCTCGAACATGCCATCTAGAGCTATATAGTAAATAGCTTTGAGCGACCTGCAGCCGACGGCCGCTGGGCCAACCCACAGGTTTTGTGACACAAGGGGAACGCTGGTCAGCCATCGGCAACGGTCTTCGCTACGCGTGGCACTCAGTCCCTAGGTCGTAACAGGGGGAAGACTTCCGGGTCTCGAACATGGCACCTAGAGCTATATACAGTATAGTTATATAGAGAGAAATAGCCTTGAGCGACCCACAGCCGACGGCCGCTGGGCCGACCAACAGGTTTTGTTGACTCAACGGGAACGGTGGCCAGCCTCGGCAAAGGTCCCCGCTACGCGTGGCACTCGGTCGCTAGACCGTATCAGGGGAGGGCTACCTGAGTGCGGGCCTCGAACATGACACCTAGAGCTATATACAGTATAGTTATAGAGAAATAGCTGCTGGGCCGACCTACAGATCTTGTGACACAACGGGACCATCTTGGACGCCATGTTTGATTTATTTTTATTGTGTTACACATAAATTTCAGCTAGTATACATATGCATATTATACATAGTCTAAAACAGACGAACACCAGTTTTTACAGCCACCTATTTGCACTAAAAATAAGTTTGTTTTTGGTAATGAATGTGGTGTAACGTAAATTACAGAATAGTTTCATTAAGTTTGAAGCGCTTCTCAACTTATATTAATAAAAGTACATGTATTATGTTTTTTACATGGTTTTGATTTAATTTATATTCAACATTTTTAATGTACAAATTTTAATTGTTATGTAAGGTAACATAGTTTACATGCACGTTACTCACTAAAGCCCAACGCTCATAATTGATGGCACACCTGTCTCATTTTGAAACTTATTGTATGTTCTTTCAGAAAATCATACCCTACAAAATCCCCCATGGGGGAGAGTGTGGGGGCTGGGTGGGGGGTGGGGGAGTCTACAGCCAGCTCAAGAACTAGTACATGATGTGTTGTATTTGTTCGGGAGGTTCTTTTTATAAAAAAATCCCGTAAGGTATCAGCTAGAGCAGGCTTTAGCAAATAAAATGTCAGCGTGCCATGCACTCCTTGGAAACATATGATGGGTCAATGGCAATATCACCAGGTGAGAGTAGGAATTTTCCATAGAAAAAGAAGGTTTTCTGGTATATTATTGCACATTGGACTGCAGAAATGTTATAAAAAAAAAATCCGTTCTTTCTTATAATGCACTTTTAATTTTTTTCCAATACCTCAATGTATTACAGTAATCAGCGATTTTAGTCATTTTTTCAACATTTTGCCCTAAAATATAAATACTTGAGCATATATGTTATATCTGATACAATAAATGACTTGGATATGTATAGTGTGCAACATTTTATTGCTTCAATTTGATAAGTTTATGTTCAAACTATTTTCAAAAGATAACTCCAGATTCCGTCGATTTTTGACGGAAATACACATTTTTCACCTGAAAATTAAGGCAATATTTTAAGCATCATATGGTTCAGGATTTTTTTCTACTTAATTATTGGACCTTTGTCTATCCAAAATGTTACAATATGTTTTTATTATATTGCAATAAATATTTTTTCTAAATTTTAACCCAATACCCCAATGGATTACAGAAACCAGTGATTTTTGTGATTTTTTCCAACATTTTGCCCTAAAATGCCAATATTTGAGCACATATGTTATATATGATGCCAGGAAAAACTTGAATGTGTATGCTATGCAACATTCCATTGCTTCAATTTGATAAGGTTATGTTCAAACTAATTTTAAAAAATAATTCCAGATTCCGGCGATTTTTGACAAAAATACACATTTTTCACCCCAAAATTAAGGCATTTCCAAACATCATGCGGTTTGGAACTTTTTTCTGTTTAATCACTGGAACTTACCCTGCCCAAAAAGGTTATAATATTTCTTTTTTCTATTGTATTAGATATATTTCTAATTTTAGTTAAATACCCCCAATGTATTACAGAAATCAGTGATTTTATTCAATTTTTTAACATTTTTACCCAAAATCTCAATATTTAAGTATCGGATCCATAAATTATATGGTGGAACACATAGAGGTGCATTCCGAGAAAGATTCCATCAATTCAAATTGGTTCTAATATATTCCATTCTTTTTCTAAAAAATAATTCCAGATTTCGGCGATTTTCGTCTAAAAACGCAACGTTTTCCCCCAAAACTCATTAAAGCCCCAACGCACAGATGGCACACATGTCTCATTTTGAAGCTTAATGTATGTTCTTTCAGAAAATCATAGCCTACAAAATTCCCCCTGGGGGGGGAGGGGGGTCTACAGCCAGCTCAAGAACTATAAATTGATATGCATGTAAATCATTGTCCCCATGGAAAGGATCTCTATAAGCATTTTGCTTTCTACCTATTGTATGTAACATTTGTATCATGCGTTATCTTTGAAATAAAACATGTTTAAACCAGAAGTTTTAGCAGGAGCAGCTTCAGCGGCATCATCATTAATAGCAGCAGCAGCAACAGTAAAAAAAGTAGAAGCAGATAAGAGACCGAAATAGGCGGTGTATGTTTTTCCAATATCTATATGTGTCAGATGTATATGAAGACCCAGAAGTCAGTTAACTCATATACCCGGTATCAATATATCAGATCCGGTTTAAAGCCAGGTAGAAGTCCAAACCAGGTGGTGTATGTTTTCCAATATCTATATGTGTCAGATATACATGCAAACTCAGTTAACTCGTTACACGGTATCAATTATAATATCCGGTAGAAAGCCCGGTAGGAGACCGAAATAGGCGGTGTATGTTTTCCAATATCTATATTTGTCAGATATACATGCAAACTCAGTTAACTCATATACCCGGTATCAAATATAATATCCGGTAGAAAGCCCGGTAGGAGACCGAACTAGGCGGTGTATGTTTTCCAATATCTATATGTGTCAGATGTATATGAAGACCCAGAAGTCAGTTAACTCATATACCCGGTATCAATATATCAGATCCGGTATCAAGCCAGGTAGAAGTCCAAACTAGGTGGTGTATGTTTTCCAATATCTATATGTGTCAGATATACATGCAAACTCAGTTAACTCATTACATGGTATCAACTATAATAGCCGGTAGAAAGCCCGGTAGGAGACCGAAATAGGCGGTGTATGTTTTCCAATATCTATATTTGTCAGATATACATGCAAACTCAGTTAACTCATATACCCGGTATCAAATATAATATCCGGTAGAAAGCCCGGTAGGAGACCGAACTAGGCGGTGTATGTTTTCCAATATCTATATGTGTCAGATGTATATGAAGACCCAGAAGTCAGTTAACTCATATACCCGGTATCAATATATCAGATCCGGTATCAATTAAGCCAGGTAGAAGTCCAAACTAGGTGGTGTATGTTTTCCAATATCTATATGTGTCAGATATACATGCAAACTCAGTTAACTCATTACATGGTATCAACTATAATAGCCGGTAGAAAGCCCGGTAGGAGACCGAAATAGGCGGTGTATGTTTTTCCAATATCTATATGTGTCAGATGTATATGAAGACCCAGAAGTCAGTTAACTCATATACCCGGTATCAATATATCAGATCCGGTTTAAAGCCAGGTAGAAGTCCAAACTAGGTGATGTATGTTTTCCAATATCTATATGTGTCAGATATACATGCAAACTCAGTTAACTCGTTACACGGTATCAAATATAATATCCGGCAGAAAGCCCGGTAGGAGACCGAAATAGGCGGTGTATGTTTTCCAATATCTATATTTGTCAGATATACATGCAAACTCAGTTAACTCATATACCCGGTATCAAATATAATATCCGGTAGAAAGCCCGGTAGGAGACCGAAATAGGCGGTGTATGTTTTCCAATATCTATATTTGTCAGATATACATGCAAACTCAGTTAACTCATATACCCGGTATCAAATATAATATCCGGTAGAAAGCCCGGTAGGAGACCGAACTAGGCGGTGTGTGTTTTCCAATATCTATATGAGTCAGATGTATATGAAGACCCAGAAGTCAGTTTACTCATATACCCGGTATCAATATATCAGATCCGGTATAAAGCCAGGTAGAAGTCCAAACTAGGTGGTGTGTGTTTTCCAATATCTATGTGTGTCAGATATACATGCAAACGCAGTTAAATCATATACCAGGTATCAAATATAATATCCGGTAGAAAGCCCGGTAGGAGACCGAAATAGGCGGTGTATGTTTTTCCAATATCTATATGTGTCAGATGTATATGAAGACCCAGAAGTCAGTTAACTCATATACCCGGTATCAATATATCAGATCCGGTTTAAAGCCAGGTAGAAGTCCAAACTAGGTGATGTATGTTTTCCAATATCTATATGTGTCAGATATACATGCAAACTCAGTTAACTCGTTACACGGTATCAAATATAATATCCGGTAGAAAGCCCGGTAGGAGACCGAAATAGGCGGTGTATGTTTTCCAATATCTATATGAGTCAGATATATATGGAGACCCAGAAGTCAATTAACTCATATACCCGGTATCAATATATCAGATCCGGTATAAAGCAGGGTAGAAGTCCAAACTAGGTGGTGTATGTTTTTCTAATATCTATATGAGTCAGATATATATGAAGACCCAGAAGTCAGTTAACTCATATACCCGGTATCAATATATCAGATCCGATTTAAAGCCAGGTAGAAGTCCAAACTAGGTGGTGTATGTTTTCCAATATCTATATGTGTCAGATATACATGCAAACTCAGTTAACTCATATACCAGGTATCAAATATAATATCCGGTAGAAAGCCCGGTAGGAGAACGAACTAGGCGGTGTATGTTTTCCAATATATATATGTGTCAGATATACATGCAAACTTAGTTAACTCATATACCCGGTATCAAATATAATATCAGGTAGAAAGCCCGGTAGGAGACCGAACTAGGCGGTGTATGTTTTCCAATATCTGTATGAGTCTGATATATATGCAAACTCAGTTAACTCATATACCCGGTATCAAATATAATATCCGGTAGAAAGCCCGGTAGGAGACCGAACTAGGCGGTGTATGTTTTCCAATATATATATGAGTCAGATATATATGAAGACCCACAACTCAGTAAACCCATATACCCGATATCAATATAGGACATCTGGTTGAAATCCCGGTAGAATACCCATATAAAAAGTTGTTTGCTTTTTTATTTCGGTAGCAAGCCCGTAAAATAATGAATATGCATATTTATATTTTCATTTTAACGTCTTGAAACATATTTATGTTTGCCTTTCCCGGTCCTAATTCAAATTTTGAGTAGACAGATAGGACGGTAGGCAGTCTAATAAAACAAATGAAAGAAGAATATCTAATATAGTGATAACAGAACAACAGAAACTTTATTTTTTTTAATTAATAAGTATTAAATTGACCTGGCATCATCCATGTATTGATGAAAATCGGTAAAATATTGAATATTGTTTTAGAACCACTGAACGGACTAGGCCAGCCTAGCTTAAACATATTTAGTCTGTGCACTTGGAATATATTTGTTCGTTGTATTAATTAAAAGTTAACTATCGCTTAATATATCTTGCTTAATATATCTTGCAGTTCAGTGGCGTAGCGTGACCAAAATCTTTATTACTCACGGGGATTGGTGCGGGAGCGGGTTGTGTATGGCTGTTTGTACACATGACATGCCGTTAAACCACAATCAAGCTTATTATTATTTTTCAGTCAATAAAAGACGTTTCAGTTTGCAATCTTGATATTTTATTACATAAGTACTGGCTACCATTAGCAGTGAGGATTATGACGTCATATATAAGCTTTAAACTGCCAATTATACCTTCCAAGGGTATAGATGTTAGCCTTTTGATTCTACAATAGGAGTGAGGCATTCTCTTCTATATAAATTTTCAAAAACAGCTTTGACATAAATCATTAGCAAACTGAACCGACACATGTAGTACAATTATAATTAGTTAGAGCGCTCTTACTTGTATATGTATTTATATCGATATTGTATATATTAATGCATTAATGTAACCATGATACATATAATGTGGAAACAAAATATAAACTGTGTAAATAAAATATTTAATGTGTACATAACATGTCTTAGATGTCGAAAATATCCAACTATACAATAGTTACAATACATATTTTGTCAAATGGTATTATAATGTCCCATTGTATGACTACGACAAACTATACATAAGATAGACACATGACGATAGATTCGACAGAGACAGAATTTATTTCCATCGTGGAGTATTGAACTTTTAGATTGAGATAGAACGTAGTTTCAGAGCTTAGTTATGCGAGACATTGAAACAAACTATGTTTGTCACATGAATATAAGACCAGTGTAAATTGGCCCTTGTATTATAACCAAAAACATCATCATCAGCAGCAGCAGCAAAAGCAGCAGCAACAGCAGCAGCAGCAGAAGCATCATCATGGTCAGCAGCATCAGCATCATCATCAGCAACAGTATCATCATCATCAGCGGCATCAGAAGCTTGAGCAGCAGCATCAACGGCATCATCATCAATAGCAGCAGCAACAACAGCAAAAAAGTAGAAGCAGATAAGCACCATTCTCATCATCATCAACAGCAGCAGCAACATCATCACCATCTTCAGCATCATCATCATCATCATCATCATCATCATCAGAACAGCATCATCTTCATTGGAAGCTTAGCAACATCATCATAATCAGCAGCAGCAACAACATCAGCAGAAGCAGTAGCATCATCATATTCAGCAGCATCATCATCATCAGCAGCAGTAGCTTCGAAAGTAGCAGCAACAACAACATCATCATCATCAGCAGCAGCATCATCATCAGCAGCAACATCATCATATCAACAGCAGCAGCGTCAGACAGAAGCAGCAGCAGCAGCAGCAGCAGCAGCAACGGCATCATAATCAATAGATTACATCTGCTGCAGCAAAAACATCAACAAATGTAGAAGCAGATAAGCATCATCATCGTCATCATCATCATCAGCAGCAGCAGCAGCAGCAGCAACAACATCATCTTCTTCTACAGCAGCAGCAGCAGCAACAGCATCATCATCATCATCATCAGCAGCAGCATCATCAATAGCAGCAGCAACAACATCAATAAAAATAGAAGCAGATAAGCACCATCATCATCAGTAGCAGCAGCAGTAGCAGCAGCAGCAGCAGCAGCAGCAGCAGCAGTAGCAGCATCAACAACAGAAGCAGCAGCAGCATCAGAAGCCTCATCATCATCAGCAACAACAACATCATCATCATCAGCAGCAGCATCATCATCATCAGAGGCGTCAGTAGCAGCAACGACAACAGTAGAAAA